>JAVQJF010036743.1:0-113617 GCA_036023855.1 Gadopsis marmoratus
ACCCTCCCACCAACAACCACTTCCTCACCCCCGGTTACCCCACGGCCATACGCCTTTTAATAAAGCCCCCCCCCCCCCCCCCCCCGCCCCACATTTGTACTAGGATAATAACCGTGTGGCACTTACCAACATCAGTCCTGTCGGCGGCCCTCCTCGTAAAATGCCCGTGTGCTGATCAGATGAGATTGCTCTCCGGAATGGTGATTTTTGAATAAAAGCCGCACAGCAGCCCAGGAACCTGTGTAGAAAATACACCCCCCATCATGTGCGCACTGCTGGTCCCCCAACAAATAACCCAGCGACAGGCACAATGAGTACGTAGCCAAACATACGTCTGCATAATTGACCCATATCATTTTAATTTAAAGCAGTTAAACAATATTTGTTTCTTATATATTTAACAGTGTGCCATTTAGGATGTAAACGCGGTGATTCGTGTAGATTTGTATTATATTACCAATTTCATTTAATTTTAATTAACATATTCAACTAAGTCTAGAACAAGATTTCTGATTTATTAATTTTTTTGCATTTAGGTAGAATATATCGATGTAGTTGGGCTCGATTACTACATCCTAAAAGGTATTCTGCGCTCCACTGATTACGCCTGAGAGGCGGGATTGTTGTGTTGTTATCGTGCCGCTCTTACCGGTATGTTAGCTTCTGCTTCTTTGTCAGTCTTTGTATATGTGAAGCACCAAAAGCTACAAATGTGTGACGGTTAAAAATGAAGTGATTCTTTCCGAGCTAAGTTAGCAATTTAGTTAGCTAAACGGAGCCGTAGGACGGTCACCTCTGTCCACAGCGATAGTTGTCCTCATGCAACAAACAAAAGCGTCTAAAAAACGAAAAGGTTTTCATCGAGCGGCACCACTTTCATCATGTCCGAGGTACCCAGCAGAGACAAACTCAAGCGACGTTTGTCTTTGCCCAAGCGCAAGAAGAAAGGCAGTGTCAAAGCTGGGGTTTCTGCCACCACAACTCCAATCACCTCGTTCTTCAGCAGCCAGCCTCCACCTAAACTGGCCTGCCCCCTGTGTGGCCAGCTGGTTCCAAGATTCAAGATCAATGAGCACATTGATTTGCAATGTCAGAGCTTTGAGAGAGGAGACAGCAGTGCCGCTTCAGCAAGTAATAGTGTTGTGCCAAGCAGCCAGCTGTCACGCAGAAGGGATCCCCCAAAGTCCCCAGAGCTGGATCCAAACAAGGAACAAGAGGCCAAGACCAGCCCGTATTTCAAAAAGAATAACTTTCAGGAGGCACCACGGACCAGAAACCGTAAATGTGTGGTGAGGACAATTGACCTGGGATGCCTCTCCTCCAAGTTATCTAGGAAATGTCATAAGGTACCTGAGAGGACACAGACAGAGGACAAACATGCACTAACGTCTCCTGAAGAGGACAAATATCCTGAGACACTCAGCAGCTCGCAGAAAGAAAATCTTCAGATTCAGAGTTTAGAAGACAAGCATGACTGTGTGACAGTCATTGACCTAGTGCAGACAACAACTGGAGCAGACACTCCAACAGCAGTGGAAGACCTAATGTGTTCAGACAAAGGACGTAATCCTGAACACAAAGCATATAAATCAGAGACCGTTGCTCCAAAGCTGCACGCTTCTTCCTCCAAAGTAGCAAAAAGAAAACAACAAACAACTACCACTATCAGGGTGTCTGGCTTCAGAAAGAAAAGAAAATACGAGGGCAACAGCAGCAGAGTGCCAGAGGAGGTGTTGTCTAGTGAAAGTATAACAGAGACAACTGATATGGACCATCTTAAAACTGAGGTACCTTGTACTACTACTCGTGACCCCCCTTTTGGTTCCGAGAAAGGTTTTGACAAATGTGTTGCAGCGATCATTAGTGATCCACTGGCACAGTCTGGTGCTGAGAACACCGCTAGTGACCAGGCCGTGGAGAGCGCTTACCCCCCACGGCTTCCCTACTACCTCTGTAACTTCCGGACCGTGCTACAGGCTGTCCTAGAGAATGAGGACGACAGGGCATTGTTTGACCAGCATGATATGTCACTCATACATGCGTTTGAGAAGCTCTCAGGTATGCTAAAATATCGCTCAGTCATTGGTTTTTAACATAAGTAAGGCTGCATCGCTCACATGTATTTTTCCTCTCGTAGTCAAGGGGCAGAAGCTGTATGTGAGACTGTTTCAAAGGAAACTCAAGTGGCTCCAAGTAAATAAACTGGATTATAAAGAGATAAGCAGTGATCTGGGACCTGTTGCTGAGGAGCTCGTTCAAGGTGGTTTTCTACAGACAGGTAAATGATCCCATATAACATATTTTGACGTTTTGGGGCATCTTTAGGAGAGTCAGCTGAAAACCTCTTGAATGATTGATTATTTATAGACCGTCAAAGGCTGTGTATTCATGTTCCTCCTGTTATTTTTTCATCATGACTGTCGTAACTGCGGCAGGAGTTACAGCGATCCTTGAGCACGACACTGAACCCAAGTTGCTCCTGATGGGCAGGCCAGCACCATGCGGGGTGAACGCGTGCCTTTATATAAACTGAGTCCATTTACCACTTGTGTTGGTTAAATTTTTGCAGTTTTAGCTAAGAAACACAATAGAATTTGTGAGTTAGTTAAACACTGTTTATTTCTCCTGATTTGTAACTGATGTTACTCAAATGGGGTATAGGTGGTAGAACGAGTGAGGAAAGATAGGAGCTGATATGTGAAATAAATCACCCAATGCATGCTGGGATAGGCTCCGGCACCCCTTTTACTCTGCACAAAATCCTCCACTGCTCCCTAAGGGCCCTCAAACACTGGAACAGTCTTCCTGCTGAAATTTGTCTTTCTACCTCAGTGACCTCCTTTAAATCTCTGCTAGAAACTCATTTTTTTAAACTTGCATTTCTGCATTCATTGGTTTGTATGTGCTATGTCACGTTTACCTTATACTTTGCAGTGTACTGATAATTTTTGCCATATTAAACAAAGTATATATAATTGATGTATGTATGTTATGCATCTGAAACACCACATCACTCCAAACGTGTACATTTTCTGTTTTTCTCTTGTTGATGCCCTCCTGTGCTGTTTTTGTATATCAAAGAGAGTGACCTTCGGGAGTTGGGGGAGGCTCTGGAGCTCTTGCCTGCCCCGGAGCTCAAAGCTCTGGCTAAGACTTTTCATCTGGGCAACTCTGGGACTCAGAAACAGCAGCTAGTGGACGGACTTCTCCGTCTGAGCAGACAAAAGTCCCTCTTCTCTCCGACCCCTGCACAAAACTACATTGGGACCGTCATCCTCAAAAGGTGAGATGATCAAATAGATTGTGTTCATTCATATTACTAGTATTGCAGTTCTCACCCCTGTTCTCTCTAACCTTAAAGGGCGAAGCAGCTGGCAGGCTTCTGTGTGCGCCTATGTCAGGGTCCTCGTGCCGTCTTCTCTCGCATGCTTCTACTCTTCTCTCTGACAGACAGCATGGATGAGGAGGAGATGGCGGCTGGTGGGCAGAGCCAACTCTTCACCATCCTGCTGGTCAACTCAGGACGCCTGGCCTTCCCAGACTACACAGTGCAGCGTGCAGCCAAGGTGTTTGGGGACAGAGAGGATCTTATCAGGTGAGGGTCTGCCAAAATAATTCAGTTGAGTTTATTGTATTTTAACCGTGCAGGATAGCCAGGAAACAAATGCTCATGATTCCATCCATCGCATTAGATTTGAAGCATCCATGCGAGCCCTGCAGGAGATAGTTTCAGCTATGCAGGGAGGTCAGTGGGAAGAGGCCATGGAGCTTTACACTGCTGCCAAAAGTGTCTGGCAGGAGCTGAGGAAAAACCATGATCTCAGGTGACATAAATCTATCTTTTTACTTCTGTCTAAAACAGAGATACAGACTCCCTGGATATTGTTTACAGTTAACATTATCATTGTATTGGATAGTCACCAGGAGGAGCTACCTGTGTTCCTGCGCAGCTTCACTACAGGATGGGCCTACACACGTATCTTATCCAGAGGGGTGGAGATCCTGCAGAGGCTACGTCGCTATGAGGTTTTTTGATCTTATCCACTCGTACTCGCAGACAATTTCAAGTATTTATGAAGTTATGTCGTAGTTAAAGATGTTATGGGTCTGCTTTTGTGTTACAGGAAGCAGTAGGGGAGCTGCGGTCCTTACTGTCGCAGCACGTTTACTGTCCTGACAGCCGAGGGCGATGGTGGGACAGACTGGCACTAAACCTTCACCAGCACCTAAAAAAACCCGAGCAAGTGAGCACCAGCATCTGTGATTCCATTCACCGCTTATAACACATGTTCATCATTTATCTCTTTGTGTGACATTGTGCTCAGTGTAATAGCTGTTGTGTTTTCAATCTTTTGACACTGGTCGTTTCCCGTTGCTCCTAGGCCATTTGTGCTATCAGAGATGGGCTGTCAGACCCTCTGGTGCGAACTGGGCATAAACTCTCTCTTCATCAGAGAGCTGTTAGGATAAAAGAGTCTGCCAGCTTCAAGAAGTATCGTCTGCAACTAAAAGAACTGCCCACTATCCAAGTCCAAGATGTCACACATGTGAGTTGAGCATAATATGTGTATTTGGGTGTATGTAAAATAATACATATATTAATTAATGTTTGTACTTTTGTCTGCAGGTGACTATCCGGGGACAGCTCTTCCCTCATGAGGGGGGCATGGGGAAATCTATGTTTCTTATACCAGCAAATGGAGAGGGGGAAGAGAGTGCTAATGCCACTGTAATAGGCTCTGTGGAAGAGCTGTCTTTAGAACATTACCGCCAACAAGGCTTTGACCAAGGTAAGCAGTGTTTCTTCACCTATTAAAAATATTTTGGTATTTTTTTATCCCTTTAACATCGTATTTCCTTTGTTCATGTAATAGGGATCCATGGAGAGGGCTCAACATTCTCAACATTGTTTGCTCTTCTGCTATGGGACATAATTTTTATGGAGGGTATTCCAGATGTTTTCAGAAATCCATACCAGGTAAAGTAATCTCTACAAAAATATGTAATTTTTGTGGAATATCTGTGCATCCATACCACTTTAACTCATCTTCCTGTCTTCTGACAGACATGTCCACTGGATCTTTTCACTGACTGTTTCTACGAGAACAGAAAAGAGGCGATCGATTCTCGTTTGCAGTTACTTAGTGAGGCATCTGTGGAGACTCTGCATGACATGTTGGAAGATGTCTGGACCTCCCAGGAGGGTAAAGTGTGTTCACTGGTCAGCTGGGAGCGTTTCTCATCCCTTCAGCAGGCACAGGTGTTTACTTTCACTCTTGTAAATACACACTCAGTGGCCACTTTATTAGGTACACCTGTAAAATTGAATGTATCTCAATTCAACATAAATACATTTTATAGACATAATAATGTTCAATTTTGACTGACACTGTCAGTGAGCTGTAAATGTAATGATATTTTTATTATTGAGGTTATAGTTTGCAGTCCCCCCCCCCATGTATTAGAAACACATGTCAATATAATGCAGTCCAGCACAAGACCACCACTAACTACAATCTCAGTAATAAACATTTGTTGAATTAATACCTCTCTATTTAAATATGTGTACACATTATGTCTAGTTACACTGGGAAAGATGATGCAAAGTATGCTTTGATATACACTATAATAAATAACTTTGATTAGATGTTTTGTCTGTGTTACTGTATGTACTAACATGGTACTAACATAACCACTTTTATACTCTGTTTGCAGTCTCTTGTGTCATGCATGGGTGGCGCTTTCTTAGGCGGGGTAATAGCACGAATGTCAAAAGACTACAGACATTACCGTGGAGGTTTGCCCGATCTAGTGGTGTGGAACACCTCAAACAACAGCTACAAGGTGAGATCACTTCACATCCTGCCACTTTGAATGTTATATTTTCCCGTTTGTGTGTGTTTGTGGATTCAGACACTGCGTGGTACCTGATTATTTTAACTCCGGGTGCGTGGATTTTACTGCAGTATATAATGTGACATTTGAGGTCTTGTTGTTGTAGCTGGTGGAGGTGAAGGGGCCCAGTGACCGGCTGTCGCAGAAGCAACAGATCTGGTTGGAGGAGCTGCAGAAACTTGGGGCTGATGTGGAGGTGTGTCACGTGGCGGCTACTGGAGCCAGAGGAGCTCGTCTGGAATAAACAGACACAGAAGGACTGACTGATAAGACTTTGCTTCTAATTAATCAGATTGTGGTCAAAATGGAAACCTCAGCAGACAGAATTTCTGAAAAAAATTTATCTGGGTGGTTTTTCTGATTCTGGTCAGATGTTGATGTTTATCTCAAAACTCAATTTATCTTCCATACATCACAATTAATCCTATTTGACTACAGGGAATGTCATGGCAAGGAGTGTGCCTTGTGACACGTGGCATTATCATCAGGGATACCACTGTTTTCAACAGGAAGAGATGCATCATGAGATGATCATCACTGAGAACTGCAAGGATCAGAATTAGCTTACTTACAGATAATCAGAGCTGATGCATGACAGAAACATCAACTACACCAAACGGATGGTGTTTCCTTTTTATTTTTGGCAACACTGTATTCTCAGGATCTTGGGTTGCCAAGCAACGGAAACTCACATTTAGTGGGCTGTTTATGAATTGTATGACAGCTACGAGTTTGAAGTAATTACTGTGATAATATGTCCATAAATATGCCATTTTTTTCCCACTACTCTACCAGAAATCAGTTGGGTACCAAGAAAGAAATATGTTTCCTCCATTAACTGATTAATCGTTTGGTCTATTGAATTTCAGGACATAGTGAACGTGTCTAAGATGTTATCATCACATTTCCTGTTTCGTCCGACCAAGAGTCCAAAACACAAATTCATCAGTTTACTACAACAACCGTCTCATAGAAGAAACAAATACATTAAGTCCTCACAGTTGAGAAGCTGGAACTTGGGAATGTTTTAGCAATTTTTTGTAAAAAAAATATTTTTTTTAGAAATTACTCAAAAGCTTGCCAATTGATTTTCTGTTGAGCAATAAATCAAACCAATAGGTCAATGGGATCTGTCACTGTCTTGCCATGTAAAATGTAACAGCTTTAATGGTGCGGACACTGACATATTAACAGGCAGCTTTGTTATTATTTCCCCTGCTTTCGAGTGAAGTGTGCGTGCATTACATTACACCCAGGAATAGTTAGTGCTGTGCCTGGGCGTGTTGCAAATGTATGTAGGTTCTGGATCATGGATGCATTTGGGGGAAGGGATGCCAAGCGGGCCCTGCGTCTGACGTCACCGCGCAGGAGGGAGAGCGAGGAGGCGATGAGAGGAAGGTGCAACAAACACAGGGCGTCTGCGCCTAAGTAGGACAATAAAGTGAAAACGGTGTCAGTGCGCCAACAATGGATTTGTCAGATATGCTTCTTCTTAAAGTTTTCCTCTTCGTGTGCCTACTGAACTGCGCCCGAGGTGAGTGCGGGGCATTTTCGGAGAAAACCCTTCCAAGTTGTAGTGAATCCGTGAAGCGGCGGCTGAGAGGAGCAGAAAGGCTTGGTAGCCCGTTAGCTAGCAGGAGGGATCAGCAGGGCCTGCTTGTTGTGAAGATGACTGCTGCACCCTTTTTACCGTATTACTTAACGCTAACGAATGATATATATCGCAAGCGATGACTTGGATTCGTGCAGGTGGCTGAAGTAAACCTATGTCGTGGAGTTATTTGTGTGTGTTGTCACCGATTTTATTGTCAGGCTTGGTGTCGG
The DNA here is from genome assembly GCA_036023855.1 of Gadopsis marmoratus. NCBI lineage: Eukaryota > Metazoa > Chordata > Actinopteri > Centrarchiformes > Percichthyidae > Gadopsis > Gadopsis marmoratus. Next base: position 7,720 of record JAVQJF010036743.1, read on the forward strand.
TTTTGTTGTTATCCCTCGAACGGCGCCGACAGCCATTGTTATGAGAAGACGGGAGACGCCGACCGGGTGAACGGACCGTTAGCTTCGCGCTAGCTAGCACTTTAGCCGCCAGTGTTAAGGATTTCTGTCGCCATAATGCGTTTAGCCACTGGCATTATGTTGCCTGCGCCGTGTCAACTTTTTTCAGGGCTTTTCTGACGTGATTTCTGTTTGTGTTGTCACCGGTCAACGATGTGTCTTCTGCTGTCCTCCTCCAATGTACCGTCCTGTTAGCCACAGTAACGCTGTGTATTAAATATTTTGGAAAATACATTCGTCGGGTGTTTTATCATTTTTATTCGGGGAACGAAATTGCCCCTCCAGTAAAACGCTGTGTTAACCTGCCGCACACCTTTTGGCGTCGCACACCTGCCACATGCCGCTGCTGTGCCTTTTTAAGCCTCGTAGCAGCTAAATGTGCTTCGCTCCATACGAGCCAAGTGCACTTGTATAAACGTCTCAGTTGGCAGGGAGCATGGTTATGTTTGGCAAAAGGAATATTTTGAATGTCAATATGGATCCCTTGTCAAACTGTCAGAAGTAGCACTCGCAACTTTTTTGACAATAGGGGCCGCGTGGTAGAAAGTAACATGCGACTGTGCTGTTTTCTGGAGGCTTCTGGTTTAAGTCTGATGGCTTTGTGTGATCGCAGAAATGCAGCAATCAGGAATACTGGTGTTTGCTCAAAGTTTATTATCTTGGTAGTTGCAGGCCTGTCGGAAATGAAGACATTTCAGAGCAGCCGTGGCCCTCACTTCTCATAGTCCCCCCTCAATGAAAGATTTTAATCTTAAGGATGTCATACTGCACATGAACAGACTTAGCTGAAGCCAGATCTACTTGCCCATCTCTGTTACATAGTTACAGTGAATTTATGTCTCACTAGTCAGGCATAATTACCGGTCAGGCAGTGCTAATTACATATACTGTATTTACTGAAAATACTTTCTTTTGGTTTATATGTTGTGGGGCAAAGAACAGATGTGTCAGCATGCCTCAGTGTAGTGTCTAAAGACTGAACACAAAGTAACTTTCAGAAGGGCTTAAAGAAGATTACTATGTTTTTCTTAAAATGGAGTTTATCGACTGATTATGAGCACGAAGCAGTTGGTGAAATGGGTGGAGGTGCTCGGGAACCTTTTTCCTTCAAGCCCACTGCCCACTCTTCTGGTGGTGGAATGATAATGCTGTGATGCTGGGGGCTATTGTTGAGCGCAGCTCTAAAACTGGCATCCATTTGACTTAAATAGATTCAGCTGAATTTTAAACACAGACCATGCTGGTTTGCTGTCATTCTCTGTCATTTTAATCCTGCCTGATCATCCATTATTTATTTCTTTTTTTGGGCACCGAAATTATACGAACGTGTTCTGTGCTTGTTATTTACGCTAAAATGTAGCTGTTACACTGTAATACATAATACCTTTTAAATACTCAAATCTTAGTATATAATGCTTGAAATGTATATTGCCAAACATACAAACAGCCATTTCAGTTTACCTGCTAAAAATGACAGACACACACCAAGGCAGTTGCAAACGAATGACTTGGGTGTTATTATCCCCCCCCCCCCCCGACATTTGGTAGTGTAAATGTAGTCTTTTTTTATGTATATTTTTACCTTTTAGTTACCTTTTTATACTCTTCTTTAATTTAATTTCTGTATAATGAGCTCTCATGCATCTATATGCACATGATCTTTATCATTTGTGGTCCTGTTACGTACAGTACATGCAACCTAGAATGTATAACAAACATTTTTTATTTATATACACCTGGGATGCCTGTGTTGACATTTACTGTGATTCTGTAAATTTCATTAAGTTTCATAAGGCTTGTATGTCTATTTTTTTTCTTTTCTTTTTTTTTTTTGATAACAGTTGCTCCTCTGGGTTTTTTTTCTCTCTCTCTCTCACACAGGACACTATAGAAATCCCCTGAACAAGTACATCCATCACTATGAAGGCCTGTCCTACGAAACAGAGATTGTGCACAGCAACCATCAGAGAGCCAAGAGGGCGCTTTCTCATGAAGACAAGTTCCTTCATTTAGATTTTCATGCCCATGGAAGGTTTGTCAGTTATTCCAGATATTAACCTGAAGGGAAATTCTGTCTAGATCGCTGTCTATTTTTGTGTTTCCTCATCTATCGCTTTATTTACCTGTCTGTTGTTATGTTTTCAAACCTCATCCCATATGCCTGCATTTGGTGTGATTAAAGGTCAGCTGTAGCAAAGATTTGCAGTGTGATTGAAAGAGGTTTACATTTGTTCAGGGCATCAAATTGGCTGTGCGGTGATGATAGATTTTAAATCTCAGCCATGGTTCTTTCTGTGTAGTTTCTATGGTTTCCATTAAAGCTGAAACAATAAATTGATTGATCAATCTACAGGAAATACATCAATTGTTCAAGCTATTTCTCAAAAATACCAGACATTCCCTAGTTCCAGCTTCTCAGTTATGAGGATTTGCTGCTTTTGTTTGTCTTATGTGAGAGCGAACTGATCATTTTTACTGTTGGGACATTTGGTCGGACAAAACAAGCTATTTGAAGACACAAATTTGGACTTTAGACTATTGTGAATTCATCTGCAGGTTAATCGATAATAAAAATTATTGGTAGTTGCAGCCCTAGAATGGATTTGTTCTCCTTTCCAGCCACAATCTAAACGCACGCAGGTCAGGTTGAGTAGAAGCTGATAATGTGTTTAGGTTAGTCAGCCCTGTGATGTATCAGGTGTTTCCAGGTTGTTTCTGTACACTTGATATATGAGTGGGACCCCTGTCAAGGTATAGAAGATGGATGTATGGATACATATAGTCCCTGTCATGGTTCTTCATCCAGCATTTTGAAGAGGTGGCGTTGCTTGATAGAAAGTGTCTACGCTCTCGTCAAGACCATCTGGCTGGGAGCTTGGCAAAGGCTGTTTATCGTCCTGCCTTTAGCAGGGCCTGCTGTTCCCAGACTCTGAAGCTCCTTAATAGGGAAGAGGACAATGAGAGCCATGCAAACAAACACACGGAAGGAAGATGTCTGTTCCCTTGGAAAGCAGGACTGTGTCAGCTTCTTTTCCTTTGAAGTCATGACAAAGATAGAGAGACAAGTCACATACATTCTTACATTAGATAGATTTTTTGCAGCCCCCCCCAGATTAAGTTATAACAGAAAACAACAAGACCATACTTGTGTGCCATCGTGTCAAATTTGACCATATTTTTCAGATCAAAATTTTTACAAAGATGTCTGTTTTCTTGCAGTTAATTTTACTGCTGTTCCTGGCCTACATAAGTGTAACTTACACACAATACAATAATACAAAAAGAGCACTGTGTAGGTGTTACATGAAACCGAAGGTTTACTGTAAAATCTTGGTTTCCTTGCCATATGTTTGATTTAAAAAAAAAAGAAAAACGAGCATTGTTTTTAAGATGTTCGAATTTTCTGTTCCATCTCTTACAAGATAAAGACTGCAGTATCTTTTCTGCAAGATAAAACAGCTTAGATGTATACTCTCTGCCAAACCACACCCTTCCTTTCACCCCGTTTTTCTCATTTCATTTGCATTTTCCTTTTTCTCAAAGGCTGGGTGAATATTTCTTACCTTCCAAAGTGAGGCCAAATTCGGATCCTCACCCAAATCCATAGGCTCACAGTGAATATTATCAGCAGACCGTTTTTGGACATCGCGGAAACAAACTTCTTGCAATGTAGATAACACTGTTGTGCCATGTTGTAACCTGTGTCAGCACATTGAATTGTCTTCTGTTTTTCTGTTGCCTATAGTTTGATTTCTTTGTTTTCAGGCATTTTAATTTACGAATGAAGAGGGATACCACCTTGTTTGCCCAAGGTTTGAAGGTGGATGTTTCAGGAGAAGAGATTCCATTTGATACCTCTCATATCTACACTGGAGAAATCTACGGTAAGACTGTCCCTCTTGTTTTAATATTGTTTTAATCTATCACTGCGGTAATGTGGTCCAAGGCATTTTTCAAACTGTCGTTTTATGTTTTTCTGAAATATGAACACCTATACTTCTGTAACTTGGATCCCCAGGTGAGAAGGGTACCCTGACTCATGGCTCCATTGTGGATGGTAAGTTTGAGGGCTTCATTCAGAGCTACCATGGCACGTACTACGTGGAGCCCACTGAGAGATACCTGGGGGCCAAAGACGTGCCCTTTCACTCAGTCATCTACCACGAAGACGACATACGTGAGTCCCCAGCAACTTCAGCTACACAAACGCTTTGACCGGCCATTTTATTGAATCATCACATATGTGTATTTCGATGCACGCATATGTACATGTGTGATTGGGAAAGTGCAAGGTTGGGGCAGCTGATCTGATGGAGGCAGACTGGTGTGATTCCCCCTCCAGGGAGCAGAGATACCCGAGGTGCTCATTAGCTGAGTAACGTGATCTTTCTCTCGGGTTACTGGCTCATTTTAGCAGTCTTTACAGTGATGGTACTGATAGGGAGCACTGAGCTTACCTCACTACACTGGCACCCCCTAATTTAAAATCATCTGTGTACATATAGCATGTGGCTGAGGGGCAAATTAAACAGAAATGTGAGAGGATTTGCAAATGAGAACCACAGGAGAGTAACAGCTCACATAGCAAATCTAGGCTCAAGTGGCGTGTAAGTACATCCATTAGCTGATCATGAATAGCTCCAGAAATAGAGTGTCTCAGGGGGTTAAGTAGCTAACATTGTCTCCCATAATCCTAACAGTGTTGTGTCTGCCTCTCTCACTCAGACTACCCGCACAAGTACGGCCCAGAGGGAGGCTGTGCTGATAGCTCAGTGTTTGAAAGGATGAAGAGGTACCAAGCCTCTGCCGTGGAGAAGCCACCCAAGGTGAACTTCACCGCAGTAACATCACAGTTAACCCTACCCTTCCAGTATCTATTAAAATCTCTGTGTGCACCTTGCTATATTGACTGGTGAAAATAGCCTCTCTCAGCTCAATTGATGAGTGTCTACATGATTAATTAGTAGCGTATCTCAGTGGCAGGAAAAAAAAAAGGTTGTTCTTTGCTGAAGGTTTTATACGTCACTCTAAATTAGGATTGTGTGCAGTAATGCCTGGTTTCCTGTTTGAAATGGAAAGGGTGACTTAACACCAGGCTGAAAAGAAGTGTTTTGCTACCCTCTCTGGTTGATAGTTTCGGGCCTGTTTCACCTCTGGCAGCTGTGGTTGGGTATGGTCAAAACGGTGCGCTGTTGCACCTGTAACTCCACCCAACAGTGATGTCAATGGGTCTTGAAGTACGACCTGTACATCATTGCAGCAAAGAGAGAAGGTAAACGACTGGAGGTCAGGGGAAAAAAGATTTTCAGGTGGTGTTAAATTACTCTTTAAAACACAGAAAACAGAAAATGTCCATGAAATTATTATTGCTCTGGAAATATTGCATGTTTTAAAAAAAAGTCACATTATTACTTCTAAACACACAATATTAAATGAGTAAACTTGTCTAAATGAAGAGGTACTGCGCCCTTAAATGTGTTTTTCAGCTGTAAACTAAGATATATGACTGTACTGTGATGAAACACATCAGTGCAGGTGTTAATATTGACATTAATTTCATTCCATGGCTTGAAAATGGCTCAACACGTCATCTACTGTTTTAAATAAGCCGTGAACTTGCAAGGCCATTGCTGACCTAGAGTCGACCAGTTGAGACCTATCTACGTCATGAAATCTACATTTAAAAAAAGACTAATCCGTGTCAGTCAGTCTCCCCCATTTCCCCTGACCCACACACTACATAGCCACGAGGCCAGGCCTTCTACAGTTGTTGTTCCCTCACTCGTTGCACTTTTTAAATATGCTGGGAAAGACGGTTCTAGTAGAATTTGAGGGTGTAATTCCACTTTAAGCCTGGATACTGTATTGTTTGTTCTTACTTCTTCTTTTTTTTTTTTCCCCCCCACCATGCTGAGTACAGTACATGTTCCTCGGCCTAATTGGAGCTCACAACCATACTGTAGCTAAAAAACCACATCCTTAAAATACCGGACATTATTTATTTATTTAGCCACTGTTTGGTTGAAAATGCAATATATATGTTTTATTTAACTGTATTTCCTGCTCTCCATCTCCTGTGCCGCTCACGCCAGGAGCTGCACACTGAGGCGAGCTCTAATGACCCCGTGCTGCTGAGGAAGAAGAGGATGGCCCAGGTTGAGAAAAACACCTGTCAGCTTTTTATTCAGACTGACCACCTCTTCTACAAGTACTACAAGACCAGAGAGGCTGTCATTGCTCAGGTAAAACACAATCACTGACACTCCCGTGATGCTGTTAGAATTAGATTTTCACTGTCAGTATGTAGGCTTTTTGTTCTGATGTTGGTGGAGAGGCACATTTTTAACCAGCAGTAACATCTAAGAGTGTAAAGGCTAATGAGTACTGGAATAATACCACCTCTTATTCACTGCAAGGGGTGAGTCATAACACTTAGAGAGAGGAACAAAAAAAAAGTCACTCTAAATTAGGGTTGTATGCAGTAACGCCTGGTTTCCTGTTTGAAATGTATAACTCAGAGCATGGCAGTACACAAGACATGGCAAGAAATAGCCATGAAATGTCATTGAAAGTATAATTCCCAAGGAAATATGGTATGTTTAAGGAATAATCTGACATTTTTGGAAAAACGGGTATCCCCTATTTTGTCGAGAGTTAGATGAGAGGGCCGACACCACACTGTTAAAGGAGGTATAGCGTGTTGGTGAGATTCAGATGTGCTTGTAGGTGTATTTTGTCATTGTTGGACAGAGCCAGGCTAGCTGTTTCCTCATGTTTCTGGTCTGTACAGATTTGTTACATTTGGAGCTTAGTGAATCCGTGTATTTTGTCAACCTCATTGTCTGAACTCGGAGGAGTCATTACCTGTGCGTGCAAATAATTTCTCACATTCACACACTGTAATTTTAATTTGAATATTCAGGAGAATGCTCGTACTGTATAGAGGCCGGTAAGAAAGCACCTGATTTTGATTGGCTTTATTTTAGCCAATACCGATGCATCAATATATCCTCCTATATCCTTTGGATCAGCTCGGTACAGTTAGCTCTAATTACTAAATTACTTATTTACTTCTTTACTCTACATGTTGTACATTCAGTATTTGCACGGAATCTAGCCGTGAGTCAGCAGGCTGTTAAAATTGTGCCTTGGCACTCGTGGCTGAAGCTTTTTTTTTGTTACATTTTACTCTTTCAGATCTCCAGTCATGTCAAAGCCATCGATGCCATCTATCAGGGCACAGATTTCATGGGCATTCGCAACATCAGCTTCATGGTGAAAAGGATCAGGGTAAGATATGTGTTGATTTTTAAGTTAACATTTTAGATTTGGTCCCTTCTTCCCTCTGAACGCATCATCATCCTCTTGTGTAGATAAACACCACCAATGATGAGAGGGACCGGTCCAACCCATTCCGCTTTGCCAACATCGGGGTGGAGAAGTTCCTGGAGCTGAACTCGGAGCAGAACCATGACGACTACTGCTTGGCCTATGTTTTCACTGACAGAGACTTTGATGACGGGGTGTTGGGTTTGGCTTGGGTGGGAGCCCCTTCAGGTACTGAAAGAAGTCATCTGTGATCAGAAACTGCAAAAAGAATCTGTCCTATTTTTATAGCTAGACATGAATATATCCATAACATTTTGAAGCCACTATGCAACACATCATATTCTTTGTACTTGGGTTGTAGTCACATTATCATTAGGGACACCCAGTCTTGGTTGAATATGAGATTATTTTAGGAAAGTGTATACGTTAATTGTACTTGGCTGCATTATACATTGCAGCTCCAACAAGACAAAGTGTCAGTGGTATTTGGGATTGCAAATACTGATTGATTCATACTGTTATGAGAACCAGCTGCAGCATCAAATATCAACTCAGACAATATGCAGATGTGATGATTCCCAAAGGTTTGGCTGCTGATGTGGTAAAGTGAAATAGCAACTAAGATGGTTTCTGTGCTACATTCTTAATTTGATGTTTTAATGGTGAAATCTTGGGAGTGGGAAGTTATGTGTCTCCTGCCAGTTTGACAAACTTTGAATTGTGTAATTCAGTTTAATGTACAGTAAACACATTGATAAATCGGCTTCATTATGGTTTGATGCAAGGCATTGTGTCACGTGGACATTAATTGAAACATTGTCATAACATTAATCAGACTCTCCCTCTTTTAATGAGCAAAATCCTTAGATTTTTTGTGGTTTGGAAGAAGGTTTGTTCCAACTTGTGCTTTTCATTCCCAGGGAGCTCCGGAGGCATCTGTGAAAAAAGCAAGCTATACTCCGATGGAAAGAAGAAGTCTCTCAACACTGGTATAATCACTGTACAGAACTATGCCTCCCACGTACCTCCAAAAGTCTCCCATATCACTTTTGCACATGAAGTAGGACACAACTTTGGCTCCCCGGTGAGTTACTTAGACGTGCCACATTTATGCACAGTGAGAAGGAATTTATTAGGCCCGTACACTTTGTCCCTTCTTCTTTTAACCTGTGATTTTTTTTCTTTCATGCTTTCAGCACGACTCTGGATCTGAATGCACCCCAGGAGAATCCAAGAGCCAAGACAAGAAGGAGAAGGGCAATTATATCATGTATGCAAGAGCTACATCAGGAGACAAGCTCAACAACAATAAGTTCTCCATCTGTAGCGTGCGCAACATCAGCCAGGTGCTGGAGAAAAAGAGAAGCAACTGTTTTGTTGGTACGTTTGACTGTTTTTAACTTCATCTCAACGGTCCAACTTGAGATTTTGTAAATTCAAACCACATTATTCATATTCTGCGTTCCTTGCTGCGAGGAGTGTGGGACATTTGAACCCTTTTTCCCCAATTAGTGAATAACCTCGGGCAACTAGAGATGCACCAGCATTTTGACTGCTATTAGCTTTGAAAAGCAATCTTGGCATTAGTCCAGTGTTATTTTTACTGGCAGCTTTTGGCATATTGTGGCATTTTGCTTTGTGATATTTTTTTTCCCTTTATTTTTGCAAGTGTCAAACTTAATACAAATGCCAAATCAGTAGCATAACACAACCTCAATTACTTATCCATATGATCTGCATGCATAAACAGCTTCATCTGTTTTGCACATGCTGTTTGAAGTCTCATGCGTATCCATCTTAGCTGGTATCACTAGGAAAATATTAGATATTTGTGTAGGCTTCCAAAGACTGTCTTGGTACACCCGCACTGTTTTACATTTCCTCAAACAAACTGACAAAGAGTGTCTGTTTGATTTGAATGTTGCGCTGTGCTCTCTCAAGGGTACGTCTCTTTTTAGAACACTTTGATTTTGTTTTTTTGTTTATTGAAGCAACTCATTCTCTTTCTCTCAACAACATTTGTTTGGATTTGTAATGAGACAGTTTTCATAGTAAATATCTGATTTCCTGTAGTTTTAGCCATCAGTACAAGAAGTCAAAGTAGTAAACAACATATTCCAGTTTTTGGGGACCATATTTCTCAATGTTTGTTTTTCCTTCCCCAAACAGAGTCTGGCCAGCCCATTTGTGGTAACGGCCTGGTGGAGCCAGGAGAGGAGTGTGACTGTGGCTACAGTGATCAGTGCAGAGACCAGTGCTGCTATGACGCCAACCAGGCTGACAACAAGAAGTGCAAATTAAAGCCCAACAAAGTCTGCAGGTAGATACGGACGGGATGTTATATTTCAGTTTTTGTTGGCCTGACCATTTAGGTGTTTCTCCAAGAAGATCTTCCAGCTCATGTGTGATAACTCTTGATCCAACACTTGTCGTTCCCACCAGTCCCAGCCAGGGTCCTTGTTGCACTGCTGATTGCTCTTACAAGGGTCGTAATGAGAAGTGCAGAGAGGAGTCCGAATGCGCTCACCAGGGCATGTGTAACGGAGTCGGTGCACAGTGCCCCACGTCTGAGCCCAAGGCCAACTTCACCGCCTGCCACGGAGAGACTCAAGTCTGCCTCAACGGGGTAAGTGGCTGAAGTCTTCACACCTGGAAGAACTGGTTGTTATAGCAACTTTATATTCATACCAGTCGGTGTCTGATCTCACCTGTCCTCATGCTCCTCCCCCGCAGGGCTGCTCCGGCTCCATCTGTGAGAAGTATGGGCTTGAGGCGTGCACCTGTGCCAGCCAAGACGGCAAGGACGAGACTGAGCTCTGTCACGTGTGCTGCATGGAGAAGAGTGAGTTATTCACCGTTTTCCCCCACCTTGATAACTAAGTTGGGTTTTATTTAAAAATAAAATGTACTTGAGAGTTTTTCATTTCCATTGTGTTGACTGTCTGATTAATTTCTGCAGTGAATCCCAACACGTGCAGCAGCACGGGGTCAGAGCGTCTGGCTCGTTTCTTCAATAAGAAAGTGACCACGCTGCCTGCCGGCTCGCCTTGCAATGACTTCAAGGGCTACTGCGACGTGTTTATGAAGTGCCGTCTGGTGGATGCAGACGGACCGCTGGCCAGGCTGAAGAAGGCCATCTTCAACCCAGAGCTGTATGAGAACATTGCAGAGTGGATTGTGGTACGTATCCATTTCTCTGACTCTGATTGGAAGATTGGTTATTATTATGAGGTATTTTTGTATCGACTGTGCGTGTTTTGTGCTTCATTCTCTTCTCTAGGGCCATTGGTGGGCAGTGTTATTGATGGGTATTGCCCTCATAATGCTCATGGCTGGCTTCATTAAGATCTGTAGCGTGCACACACCGAGCAGTAACCCCAAACTCCCCCCTCCCAAACCACTTCCAGGTGAGTCCAGAGATATACTAAAAAAATGATAATCACACCAGAGACATTTTAACTTGTATGTACTCATGAACACATCATGTGTTTTGAAGTCATGTGTGTTTACATGGATTTCTTTATAACTGATGTACCACCTGCCACCCCACTGCACTGCAACATGTTGTTGTTTTGAAGGTGTTTGTGATACTGAGTTCATCTAATGAAAATAAAATGTCTTTGTTGTTGATCGTTAAGCCACATTCATAGTTTGAAAAAAGAAATAACTAAAGACGCTTACATGCCTCAATAAATAAAAACACTAGGCAGAATTCTAGGTATGTTAACCAGCTCTTACACCAAATACTGAAAGGACAGTAGCTGGTGTTTTGCCTTAATAGGTTTAAGTTAAATAGTTGTTATGGTGATCGTTTCAGTTGAATAAGCTCAAATTCTTACATTTTCAATTACAAGCAACCTTTAGGTTTTTGTGAAACTCTTTCCTGATAGCAGTTATTCAATTCAATTTTCAATTTTATTTATATAGTGCTATATCATAACAGAGTTATCTCATAGCACTTGTTAATGTAGAGCAAGTCCAAGCCAACTCTATATGTACAGACCCAACAATTCCACCATGAGCAAGCGCTGCTTTCAGGCTTCAGCTTTCAGTATTGAACTTAATCTTTTAAATTAGGCCCAAGTTATACTGTAATCTGGCATGTTTGCACATGCTGGAAGGCAATTTTGTGACCAAAATTAAGTGTCTTTTATCGGCTCGCTTTGTCAACCCAATGCCTATACACAAGTGCCTGTGAGCATGAACAATGTCTTATGATTGATTTATTTCTATATATCTATAGTTCTTTTATTTTCTCTTACTGGATCTTTTCCTATTACAACTCAAATTATTTAGTTTGTTTTTAATGCCATTAAATGAAGAGTTTGGGAGTTTAGTATCATCTTCTCTTTTGTCATACTCATTAAGGCCCTTATACCCTGTGTGATTTTGGGCATTTCCAGAGGAAAGACAAAATGAGCTGAAATCTGTGGCCATCAAGCAAAAACGGTGGTCCTCCTGGGTCACATTGTGAGGCCAGTCTACCGGCCAATTAAGAGCTTCGGTAACCAAAGAATGCCTGCGTCTGTCAGTGTCAGAAATTTAGGATCAAAATGCCACAATGTGACTGCTGCTATGATCTACTGTATGGTTACAAACCAACCATTTGTAATATGGCATGAAATGATGCAGAATGCAAGCTAGCTTAACGCTACTGCTAAAAAGACATATTTTCTTCAAACTCCCTGTGCAGAATTGCATTTCTCCTCCTCCTCCCTTTTTGAGATTTTTGTGGCAGCTCCCCGGCCATAGCTTGTTTTTACCGTTTTGCTCTACATTTTCAAAGCTGAGAGTGGTTCAGAAGGATGATGCGAATTGTTGACGTGTGTCTACTTGAAACTGTTTTTTTTTATTTTTTTATTTTCTGTTCACATTGCAGCGCTACGATTCACCACACTTTCATCATATCATCTGACATGCCTCCAAATTGATATCGTACAGTCTGACACGGCCTGCGGTCCCGATTTAAAAAAAAATTAAAAAAAAAAAAAAAAAAAAAAATTTTTTTTGACTCATCTCTCACAGTGTGACATGCAGTGAACAAGATTGGTGTTATTGCAGTGTAGGCACCAGTAGCAGAGTGTCACTAGGTGCAATTTAAACCCACAGTCTGTCTTTTAACAAGCTCAATTAACTGCCTTTCTCCTGACAGGCACTTTGAAGAGGCGGCGAGCGCAGCAGCACGCCAACTCCCAGGTGCAGCACCAGTCTCAGCACCCGCACTCCCACCAGCACGGACACGGCGGGCACGGTGGCCAGCGGCAACCCCAGAGGCAGCCTCAGCGGCAGGCGCAGCCCCAGAGGCACCACCGTCAGCCCAGAGAGAACTATCAGATGGGCCAGATGAGACGCTGAGACCCTACATCCCGCCCCCTGCCCCCCAATGCCTTGGCTCCTCCTTGTGCCTACAGTGGGAAACAAAAGCGTCACTCCATCCAAAGAAAAGCCTGACATGGTTGTTAGTCATCATCATATCCTCCATCTACAGACAAAACAGACATGTGAATTAGAGAAAACACTATCTAGCAACTCGATTGGCTCTTTGTGGAGTGGACACGACCATCAGCCATTTCCAACACAGTGCGATCTCGCATCTTTTTCCACCCTTTTTTTTTTCTTCTTCTTTTAGTTTTTTATTTTTAAGGAGTGCCAAGGAGTTATGGAATCATGTGTAGCTTTAGTACATTCTGTGATGTGTTTTTTTTTTTTGTTCTATTGCAACGTCTTCTTGAGTGACGCTCCGTGGCTGCTGGTGAACTGTTTTGTGCTTTTCTTTTCGCCATTCTAGCCAGGATTGAGAGACACTCAGTGGGGATTTGCGACACTTTTGCGATCTACACATGTCAAACGGCAAAAGACACAGGCTCCGGTCTCTCATGCAGACAGTCTTCTGCATGTGACTGTACATATTTAGTGTATCATAAGTGAAAACAAACTATTTCTTCTACTGTAAATGTGTAATTCTTCACTTTTTTTTTCTTTTCTTTTTTCGGTTAGTGCTCTCAGGACTCTTAACACATAATTGAAGGAATGGTGGTTTGTGACGAGTTCCTTGGATGTTGCTTTTGAGGATTTGACGGCATCAAGTTCTCTTCGCAGTCATCCAGTCAGGTGGATCTCTTTCACTTTCGTTAGATTGGTAGATTTTGAATTTCAAACATGGTCACCGTATCCCACTTTTGAGGCCTTCTTGTTCAAGGTCCCCTTTTCACCTTTTTTTGTTGTTGTTTGTCTTGCTAACATCATGTGTTGCTCATGTTGTGTGCTTGCGTGTGCTTGTGTAACAAGCTAGATGAAGTAAAGAGTCATGGGAACAGAAAGGGAAGATCTCGTTTGGTACACCTTTTTATTGTCATTACCGATTTTTATTTTATTTTATTTTTATTTTTTTTGGATAATGAAGAATGAATAACCACTAACTGAAGCTGATGATGATGCTACCTGTTCAGATATGAAGATGAGGGAAAGTGAAGGCTGCTGTGGCTTAGTTTAGAAGTGAGAGTGTATCATGTTGCAGAGTTAGTTTACATGACTAAAATACATTTAAAAATGACTCCGGTGTGGATGTACAAAAAAGATTAAATCATTCTATTATTCGTCAGATAGGAAATCTAAGAACTTTTCAATGTGGGCATGCAGACACATTCATTAAATGTGACTATTAATTGACCATGGTCTGTAATATTTGTATGTCACTCAACACTATTTACTTTGACAGCTATTAATGTTAGTCTTAAAAGAAGTGGACGGAGCAGTGTTACAGTGCAATTGTCACACTCTTCACACATTCTCAGTGTGCTCACTTGTTTCAGAGGAGACAAGCGGCTGTTTGGGGTTTTTTAGGTAGTTTTTTTAACTCACTTGCAGTAATCTGGTCAGATTTTCATCGTGGACTGAATCCCCTTAGAGCCCATGTGTGCAGACCCCAGTGTGAGTTTGTATCAGCGTGCCATAAAACCTTATACAGCTGATCTTTTCGCACAGGTTTTCTAAAATACAGAAAGCACCTGTCAAGTTTCTGGGGCCACTATAAACGGAAGGAATGACGGAGTTGCGATATCAGGTGTTGTCTTCCTCCCCTCTGCAGCATAGCATGATGGGCACTGGAAAATGATATGAGCATGATAACGCTAAGTGAGAGGAGGTAATAATATGGTCATGATATGTTGTGTAAAATCCCTGGGTTTATTCACCATACAAACATTTCACCTGCCAGTAGGTGGCAAGCGGGCAAAAGTTTGGCACAGATAAAAAAAAAAAACAATGCTCAGGCATTTGCATTACATATTCGGCAATGGTTGGTTTTTTTTTGTGTGTGCTCTGACTTTATTTTATCCAGGCATTTTTTTTTTTTAAATGCATGCAATACAAATCACAACTAATATCTTACAACACTGTCCTGATGGTTATAATGTGCTCTGGAGGGGACATAAAAAAATGTGTCTCACAGTTAACTTTACTTCACGCGGCAGATGAATTAGGCAGGTCGGCGGTTGTAACGTCTTTAACGTCTGTACAAAACGGAGCTCTTTTTAAATTTCATCTTCTAGGCTGGATCTCGCCTGTTAAGCCTAGTGAATTTACATGTAAACTTACTTGTACAGTACTTCGGAAATTTGCATTTCATTTGAAAATGAAAATTACATTTTGATACATCTGTTTCATTGTTTTGTTTGTTTTCTAAGTCCAGAGTAAGTTGTTCAAAAATGTTCATATGTGACAAACCTTACTAAGTTATTTATGTTCTTACATGTGCTAGTTGAAATGGAGTTTGCTTACAATACTTTCCTCCACCATCATCAATGGTAAAAACAATTCAGGGTGATGGAGTTAATGTTACATTCTCATTTTGTTTTTGTTACCCTTCGGCATGGTTTGGGTAGAAGAGAAGAAGAATAATGCCTGTAAATTTCCTTTCTTTATAATTTCGTAGTCTTGGTAAAAGGTTTTTAGATAAACGTGCACTGAAAATGTCCAAATTGAGTTGAAATGTTGTAGGTGATGTAGGCCGAAAGAACACAAGATTAAAAAGTAATACTACTGTCTGATTTTAATGTTCACTGTGTTTTATACAGTATCGGAAATTTTTGTTCACTTTGAACATTTTTACTAAAAAAAGATTTCAAATTGTATTGTGCAAAGAGATGTAATTTTTTGGAGTACTTGAAATGCATTAATTAAAAGATTCATTCAAAATAAAATAGACCCCTGTTTACTGTCTGTAATGTGTGTTCTCTTTGGCTTTTGATATTCCTTTGCTGCAGTTTTAAGTTGTGCGCGTGTGCGCGTGCGCCTACACAGACGTTTAATGCACAAGGAGTACCACTCATTGTATAATGTCCTGTGGGGCTCCGGAGGAGAAAATAACCCTAATGTCATTAGTTGTTTCAGACTGGGCTTGAAACTTAAAAATGTATAACACAAAGCCAGCGTTACAAACTGGTGTTGTGGAGTTTAAAAGATTCGGGCATTTAACAGGCAAGAAACATCTAAGTAATGATGCTATTGAGTTGCATTATGGAAATCACAAGTTTCAAGACCTTGACCTATATTAGGGACTAAAAGTTAATAACTTTATTTATATAGCACCTTTCAGTGCTTTGACAGCAAAGGAAGGATACTCAGAAGGCAATATAACGGAAAGCAGTAACAAGGTAAGGCCAAAATAAAACATCCTAAATAAATACAAATAATAAAAGCGATAAAGACCATGATAAAAGATATCTGAACCACTGCTGCTGGGATTTGGTAAAAACAGAGGAAATGCATCTGTGCAGTGTTCATTTATTCAGCAAGCTCTCAGTCAGAGACCTTCAGACATCAACAGGAAAAAGTGAACGTAGTGTCTAGATAATGACAATGTTGATTCTTGAAAAAAGGTCTCTAACCAAAAGCAAGTATTGACATCAGAAATCAAAGTGTGCAGATTATTTTCTTTTTTACATATCTGTATCTCACAATTCCCCCAACTTTATTGATGTACAATTTTAAATCACTCGAGTACTACTTCTTTGACTTAACAAAAATGTACCTACAACTTGTTGTGGTTGCATTGGTGTGCAGTATGTAAGTGTGTATGTATGTATACAGCTGAAGATCGTTTTGCAAAATGACAAACAAAAGGCAAAAAAGTATGGGATTAGTCAGGCTTATGTTGTTTTTTAATGTTCTTGTATGTTTTAAATTCTGCATGATAAATAAGTGTGAGGCTTAATTTTCAAGGCATTTTAGGATGAACTATATTGTGTTCGGATTCAACTGACAAATGTCTGATGTTTGCTTGTTGATGTGCTTTTCCTCTAGTGTTGGGCTCCGGCAGCTGTATCCTGAATTGAATCCTGAAAGTTCCCGTAAAGTAAACTTGTTCAGTCAGCTGGATGCAGTAGAGGGGCGTCCACAGCAGAGGGAGCAGCAGCTGCTGTGGGAGAAGTGTTGGGAGCAGAGGTATTGGAGCAGCAACATCAACACCACAAACCCCACATGCAGCTTCTCACCCCCCTTTCCATCCAACAAAATTGACAACGTCAACCAGACAACTTAACTCCAAATGGTTTGTGGGCTCAGTAATGCAAATTTTATTTGAGAGAAGTTGGCAGAAGGGAATGCAGCCGTTCAGACATTTATTTTCCTAAACCACCTGACAGCTTGCTGTAATGTCCATGTGTTTGATACACACTTTGGTATTCATTGCCTACACTTATTGATGACTTTTGATTATGTAACAACCATTGGAAAGTGTATGTCAGATCCCGGAAGCACACATTTGCACATGCAGTGGAATGTGGCCTGCTATTGATTTTCAATGTGCATCCTCAGCTGCAGTCGCCAGATGTGACATGAACAAGCAGAGTCACCCTCAACAAGAGTTTAGGTTCAATATTTTCTAGATAATGCAGGCACTGAGTTGTATTCCAGGAAGTATATATTGTTACTGCTGATGCAGCAGTCCATTTTATCACACCTCTATTCAAGTTGATGTCACTGTGTGCCTAAAACAATGCCCCAGCAGAGACGAACTGTGGCACTAACCCTGGTGGCCAACATGCCACATTTAGAGCATAAGCTCTGTGCAAGGAGCTGACGTCACAGCCGATAAGCGAGCAGCACCTTTTGTCTCTCCGTGCGGTGACAAAGCGTGATTGAAAAAGTGGCACCGGCCTCCTGACTGGCACCCAGGCCGAACTGAGTGGCAGCTAACACTCGCTCCACTGAGCAGCTGACTCTCAAGGCTGACGAGCAAAGAATGGAAACACAGTGGCAGCAAACTCCCAGTTCATTGTCCAGTATCAGATAACGCCCACTGGATCATCAAGGCTCCTCCATTCATTCAGTCAGTCAGTCTGCATAGATTTAGTCAGAATTAGTTTGTATGTCTCATGAAAAAATTCGCTGCTGCAAGAAATGAAGTGACTAATCGCTACAATATGCTGCCCGTTGAAGGAATCCCCATCTGTCTTTGATTTAATTCAAACAACCTACAGACAACGAAACATTAACACCTGTCGGTTTAATTAAAGCTCACAGCTGCTTTGGGGACCCAGCTTTCCTCACATTGATCTAATTTGGTGTGTCCATGTGATTTCACAGAGACAAGGAGAAATGCACTTTCACAGACCCAGTTCTCAGAAGATCGTTCCTTAATTTAATGCCGAGGAGACCGTCGTCGGTGCCGAATCAGCGCAGCAGTGTCGTCCCACATCATTCAGAGCCTGGCCTGTAGGTGAGAGACGAGAAGGGAGGATCACACGCAGCCGGTCAGTCCACACAAACTGATATTCCTTTCTGCTCCATGTATGAAGTCTAGCAATGTATACATGACAAACAGACACTCAGGCTGTACTTTGGCACTCAGGCTGGTGTCAGATAAACTCGCCCTGCAGGGCTCTACTCCACCACCCCACTCAGCGCTACGGGTTTGGCGGCTTCTTGTACTGGCACTCTGGTTCTCTTTCCTCAGTCTACTCATCTGCTGGTGTCAGTGACCCCCACCCTGTTTCTGAAATTTAATTAGAACGAAGTGGGCATTTGTGTTGTCTGGCCAGAACTTCTTCTCCCAGAGTTGTATATGTCACCGAATGCATCTCGGAACCATTTTTAACATTTTCCTGCAGCCACAGACAAACGCTGACCCAAAGCCAGTGGCGGAAAGTAAATACATTTATACTGCTTAATTTCCATTTTATGCAGCTATATATATAATCATCCTCTGCAATCCTGACAATTAAACACCAATGATCCACCTCTTGTGTCAGTGAAGGTGTTCAATCAAAATGTACTTGTCTGCTGTGAGATTCATGTCTGCTGTTATTGTCATATATACAGTATTAAAGTCTCCACAAAGATTTTAGGGACTATGAATATATATTTGGTAATGGTATAAATGCTGAGAGGAACACTACATCAACAAATCAGGCACATCCTGTCTCAAAAAGGTGCAGAAAAACTAGTCCATACATTTGTTACCTCTAGGTTGGACTATTGCAACTCCCTATTATCAGGCTGCTCCAATAAGTCCCTTAAGACTCTCCAGCTGATGCTGAATGCTGCGGCACGTTTACTGACAAGAACCAGGAAAAGAGATCATATGTCTCCAATATTAGCATCTCTACACTGGTTACCTGTAAAATTCAGAATAGAATTTAAAATCCTTCTCCTCACGTATAAAGCCCTTAATGGTCAGACACTATCATATCTTAAAGAGATCATAGTACCATATTACCCCATTAGAGCACTGCACTGTGCTGTTGTGTGTTCTCTTTCCTCCTGCTCTCACTCTCTCACCCCATACCTCTCTCTCTCTCTCTCTCTCAACCCAACCGGTCAAGGCAGATGACCCAGAGTCTGGTTGTGCTGGAGGTTTCTTCTGGTTAAAAGGGAGTTTTTCCTTTACTCTGTCACCTAGTGCTGCTCATGGTGGGAATTGTTGGGTCTCTAGAAATAAAGAGTCATAACTTTGTTATGATATAGCGCTGTATAAATACAATTGAATTGAATTGAACAAACTCAGTCAGCTTTCAGTGATGAATACAATAGATCATGGAGTGTCTGATATGAGTCTCTGAAGTGAAATATCTCTTATGAAATCAATATTTGTAGAAACTTTATTGTAGACAAAACAACACTGAGTCAAATACAGATATTAATAATGAACAGGATGTTTGTAAAAGAAGAAAACAATTACAAGTTACAACAAAAAAAAGTTTGTTGATGAATATACAGATAATATCATCACAACCACAGAAGAAAATGGGAGCAAACCTAAAAGGAGACTGGCAGGCATTTAAAACTATTTATCCAGTAACAATTTTTTCCAAGTGAATACAGGCAAATATAGGATATTTGGTGTCTAATTTCTATAATACAGTATATACAACATATATATGAAACGTCATAGTGAAACACACAGGACTGAGGTTGTGTTTATGAAACATAAAACATAAAAAGTTAAACTGCAAAGGAGACAGTCCAGCATTGGTTTGGATGATGGGTTCGGCTTTTTACAAAGACGGTGCAACATTTTGCTTGGTTTATGTATTTCTGCCCACAGCACAGACCGAACCAGTATCTGAAGTGTTTATTCAGCTGCAGTTTTGCTGTCTGAAACATTTCTTAATTCATTTTACTTTGCGTTTTCACCCGTGAATGACCTAATGTTGTCATCACTCAGCTGAAAAGCTTGTCTCAGCAGAGCATGAAACCAATCAGAAGAGTAAATACAGCCTATCCTGCTATTAATGGGTTTGCCAAAGAGGGCGCACTGACAGAGGAAGCCTGTCCTTACAGATGGAAGCTGTGCTGGGTTGTTCTTCACCTGACTGACAGTAAATCAGCTGAATCTGACCAGCTTGTCCTGGAGGTTAATGTCTTTTTTATTTAGCTCATGGTGATCATCTCATATTTGTCCTTCAGACTGATGTCCTCGTCCTCCTCCTCTTCCTCCTCCTCGTCCTCCTCCTGGGGCTTCTCAGGCTCATCACGGTGATGGTGCAGCTCAATGAGCAGGTAGTAGATGACGGCCGCAACCACGCCCCCCACCATTGGCCCCGCCACAGGGATCCACCACCAGTGGTCTGCAGTGCTGTAAGCACCGAAGCATAAAAAGGAATGAAGAGGAAAAAGTTAAATACGTCTCTGGCAGTCTCACAAGCAGCTGGCACAGAGGCCACTGTCACTGGATCATTCACAAGAATCACCTGCATTTGTTAAGGGCAAGTGAAATTATATAACAGCATGGTCAGTTGTAGTGCAACTGTATGATTGACTGAATGATTATGGGGTTAAATTAATTTGTTAATAAAGATCAGATGTATTTCTTTTTAAATGCAAAATCACTTATCACAGTGACAAAGAATAACCTACATAAAGTTAGACAAACAAACCAACAATACAAACTAACAAACTATTGCTGACATTTATGCACACACTAAAATCATTGAGTTAACTACATAGGTTCATAAAATGACGTTTTTCCTCATTTCTTTTTTATGACATTATCTCATATGGCATTAATAAATCCAACCAGTTTTTAAATGATGCCGTATTTGGACTCTTCCATTCTCTGAGGACCCACACATCATATTATACCCTTTATTTTATTCAACCCAGCAACATGAGAGAAATCACACAATAAACTTAACATAAGGCTCTTTGGGAAAGAATCAGATGTATAAAAATAAAAAAACTCCTGATCTTTGTTCCTCTGCTGTACATTTACCTGAAGACCTCCAGCCCCCATCCTGCTACAGCCGTGAACAGTCGAGGTCCCAGGTCTCTGGCAGGGTTGAGGGGGTAGCCACAGTTCAGTCCCATGGACACGCCAATAGCCATGATGATCAGTCCAATAGCCAGCGGCTCCACACCTTTGGGAGCTCCAATGTTTCCACCATCAATGATAGCCAGGATACACAAGACCAGCATGCCTGTCCCCACCACCTGCAGGAGCAGAACGCCATGCGCTTGATAAACTGCAGGAACAGGATCAACACAGTACTTTTAAAAACAATGGTAACCTTCCAATTACAGAGTTGACTGATTTTCTTTTTGCTTGTTATTTTTATTTAAAGTAATTCTGTTTATCTTGCCTTGAGTGTTCAGGGGAGGTCTTTGACCAAGCTTTGGTTTACTTTACATTCAGGTAGAAAGCGTGTCTGCATATATGTGAATGTATTTGTGCACATACCATATCGTCTATAATAATGGCATTTTTTAAGAATAAATAAAATGCATAGAAGTAACCTGTATAGTTGTCAGGCTGTATTGGGTACATAAAAAAAATCACATTTGCAACAATCTAGATATGCATAATTTAATTTAAAAAGTGTTTGGGGACCACAACCTGTACAGCACCACTGTTACATGGATATTCAGAAGGAAACATCAGCAGAAGCACAGTCACGCTGATAAGACTTATCTCAGTGGATCACCTGATGTGGTTTCCAACAGTTTTAAGCTGGTAGATGTGTTATTTTTGGATTGCTGCACTGACTAAAAGGGCGGAAAATGGAGTGAAGTATAGATTTGACTGTCCAGTGAATAACAGGAAATGGGCCATTAGACCCAAAACTAAGCAAAAGAGGGGGTATTCTCAGACTAAATGGGGCAATCAATTTTGCATTAGCTGCACTTGCCAGACTTAGCAGTATTTAGAGTCTGAATGGGTGCGGCGATGCACAATAGAGGGGAAGCCATCACCTGATCAATGAAGCCTCCAAGGATGGACAGGTGTCTCGCAGGGTAGGAAGCAAAAATGTGACCTGTTGCATTGATTCCTGTCACTGACAGAATCCCACTGGTGAAGTCCATGAAAGCATCTGTGAGGAGGACAAATAGATAGTTGCAACTGTGCGCAGCAATCTATAAGTATCTCACATTGATGACCGTGTAGCAGAAATATTTTTACTGTGATAGATGAATGGTGGCACTGCCTGTTTTTAAGAGTGTTCTCTTTTTCAAGTTTGGGAGAAAATAAGCTTTTGGAGATCATTACCAACTGTTATGGTGTAATATGCATGTGTAAGGGAATTCACCGTAGTATAACCCAAAGACTGCAGCAGCTCCGACAAAAGCACCAAGAAACTGAGCGATGACATAGAAGGGAAACTTCCAGATCTTCAGTTTGCCCAGAATCACCATAGCTAGAGACACAGCAGGGTTCACATGGCCCCCTGGGACGGAGGACAAAGCAGAGAGTGAGAGGGGGCGCTGTGGGAGGGGGTGGCTGGCATGATGTCTTCTCCATCATTAGCTAGGCCGTCACATTTACGAGGGGCAGCAGAAGGGGAGCGGCCCCCGGGGCGGTGCAGGGTTTTGTTATGTATGTTCACAAGCAAAGAGACAGAATAATGGTCACATATTAGACATTCAACCTATAATTAAAAAAAACAACAAAAGGGAGCATTATTATGTTCCTTTTGTAAATCTAGCTGCACTCACATGCTGCCCGTTTTCCATTTTTAAAAACATTAGAAATCTGTCAGCGGTCTGTCTTCATGAAATCTGTTTGGTCCGTTTGATGTAAAATTGGAAGAAGCCGCTGCTCAGATGAGGCAAGCAGTCTCATTTGGACTGAGCGTGGTCTCTGTCAGGGACAGATGAACGTGGCCTATGATCAATGGAGTTCGCAGGACATTTAGTGCCCGGGGTTATGTACGACCCCAGAGCGGCTGTGCACTAGCGCTAACAAATCAATGGTCAGTGCACATTCATTGAATCTGGACAGAGAGCTGGCATGTTCCTGCTGACACTGGAGCTGTGGAGGCGGCACATGGCTGGACAGGAAGCCATAAAGTCAGATTATTACAAGCTGCAAGCCTCATGAGTAACAACGTTTCATTACAAGAGATATAAGCAACTGGCGTTATATGTTCTGGCACAGGTTGTTTGTATTAACTATGAATTATTTTAATGCATCGTAGAGTCTGTAGTACTAAACAGTAGATCAAATGCAGCAAAGAAGCTGAATATGCAAACAATAACCTCTAACAACTATATTATTAAATCTGATTATGTTTTTCAATTGATTTGACAGGATGCCAATGCCTGAGCTCAACAACATCCATAAACAAGTATATATTAAATTGTGTTGCACATGCATTAAATTCAGAGGACCATATCAAACACTGCTAGTGGGGCATGTTGGGTCACCTGAGATACATTTTACTTAAGTGGAAATAAACAATCAGGAATCATAAAACCACAGTTACCTGACACTCCACCGGCCACATACGCTGCCATCATCAGTCCTACAGAGAAGCCGATGTGGACGGTGAGCGGCTCACCCAGGGTGTTTCGACTGAGGACGGTCTGAGCGACTGAGCCACAGCCAAACAACTGACAAACAGAGAGGAAGATAACAGCAGATTTTCACTAACATCTGTTCAACTGACTTAAATACTGGCGGATACAAAACAAGAACATTTTCGAACGTAAGCTTGAGCGGGCTGGAGCTTGATACTTAACATAAGCATATGAACAGGATCTCAGAGTTGAAAGGACTTCTAAAGAAAATATATTGAAGAATAAATTGAAAAATGCCACTTACAACCAGGACAAATGTCCCCAGGAATTCTGCCAGGAATTCCTTGAGTATTCCATGTTTGAGAGCACAGTGTTGCCTCATGCTTCTCTTGTGTTGTATTTCCATGTATCACTGTGCCAGCTGCTGTTAAAACTACCAGATGTCCAGCAGCGAGAACCTCTGGAGTTGATCAGAGCCCTTGGGATCAAATCTCCATCTCTACCCGACCACAGCCATTCAGCACAGACCATTGATCCATTTGTACAACCATCACACTCCTCTTGTCTGCCTCATCAACACACAGCACAGGGCAGGCAGAGTGCCAGGGCAGGCCCAGTGACCCCTGTAATCTGTATTGTGCCGCCATTAATCGCAAATTCAAATCTCACTTTCTTTATTTGTGTGTGTGGTCAAACTCAGCGTAACAGAAACATCATACAGCTGGATATATTTCAAGAGTTTTAAATATGAGTGAATGAGTTGGAAACACATTTTAATGCATTTATTCATAGGTTTAAGATTTGCAGTTTGCACCATATTAATTCACACCGCAGAGGAATAACTTGGGGAACACATTAATCGATATGAGTAAAGGTAAATAAGCCAGTTTGTCTGTTGTCATTGTAAAACATCAGTTTGTCAGATGTTGCAGTTTTACATGTTGCCACAAGAGGTCAGCCTTGGCAATGTGCCATGAAATTCAGAAATGGGAACATTATCAAATAACACCTGAGTTGTTAATGATATTATGTTGAATTATGATATCAAGGATCTGTCACAGTGAGTTCAACGTTCCTTTAAAAAGTCCAGAAATGACTGTCAGTCAGTCAATCAGATCCAAAGTCATCCACGTCATTCACGCCATCCTCCACAACCTTAATGAGAGGAGGTGATTTCCTCTTACGCCTGTGGATGCAAAAAAATTAAATTACTAGTGTTAAACGTGATTTTATTGTAGACTAAATACAGAAACTCAGTGGCAGAAGGTGAGTGGTCACCTCATCTCATTCCGCAGGGTGCTCAATTGGCCGTGAAACTGCTCGTTGGCCTCGATCTGCTCATCCAGTTCTCTCTGCAGCTTCTTTTTCGCATGTTCCAGACGCTCGATCTCTTCCTCCGCCTCGTCCATCTGCCTCTTCGCCGTCTTCAGTCTCTGAGTCAGCTGCAGAGTTCACAAAAGTGAGATATTGAATCACATGTCAGGTCTGCTGCTCCTGAGCACTCGACAACTCTGTGGTTAAAGACGTGTCTACCTGGTCTCTCTGACTCTGCAGGTTGATGTTTTCCTCGTCCACCTGCATCTTCATCTCCTTCACCTTGCGCTCCAGCTTGCGGTTCGCTTGTTGCAGGTTGTTGTTGTCTCTGAGGGCAAAAGCACCAAGAGATCACATCGCTGCTGCAGCTTCCTGTAACTCAACACCTTCTAGTGTGTTTTGGATCAGAGATAGTCTCACTCTTACAACCACAGGGAAAGTGATATGAGAGGATTCACTGCTCTACAGCTACCATTAAGTATCTGACGAAACCATTATCCAAAGTGTCTTCTGAGTGTTATCCTGCACTGATAAATACATCCTGAATACATTTATGTCTGTAAATGTTTTTTGTTACGAGCTATAAGGTCATTATTTAATGTGCAGGTGCTCACCTCTCTTCTCCTTGCAGCCTTTCCTCAAGTTCCTCGATGCGGCTGTTAAGTTTGGAGAGGAGTGAATCCTGGTTTGTCCTCTGTGATCCTTCCAGATGAGTCACTCTGCTCCTCAGGTCTTTATTCTGACAGAGTAAATGGCATAAATAAAAAAACTTATAGGAACCCTGGAGGAGTTTTTGACCACTATTTGCACTATAGAGCAATGTTTTTATGAGTGGGTCTGCTAGCAAGTCAAAAATTAAGTTAAGAATGCAGGTTTCACAATTTCAAAAAAGAAAACTGGCTTTCCAATGCATCTTCATGAGTAACACTGAATGTAAACAGAAACTCCACGGGGCACCTTTAGGTAGGTTTACACTAATGTTTAGATGTCAGCACAGAGTAGAGATGCTGCACATTCGATGCCAGATAGGTAGGGTTTGTTGAGTTACACACGTGGGTTGATAATATTTATGCAGAACTTTCATCAGCGGATGGAGTTTGCTCAGTTTTCAGAGAAATAGTTCAGTTGTTAGGCTAATGTGTAAAAAATAAGTACATGATAATAAAAATAAGAGTAAAACATAAGCATAAGAAAAAAGAAATATTAAAATTTCAAAGTTAAAAAAATATAAATATCTGAAATGTAAGTATTAGAATGTTAAAAGCGCATATTGTCAGAATAGAAAAAAATGTAAAAAGAAGTATGCTACAGTGACATCTGTAAGCAGACTATATAATAAACAAAATCATGTGACCTACAGTAAGTGTGGATTTTCAGTCACGTGATAACAGATGGTCGGCTGTAATGTAGAGATCATAACCCACGTGTTTGATCGAGTATCAGGAGTCAGTACCTGTCTCTCCAGGCTTATCTTGTCACACTCCAGGTCCTGCCTGCCGGCTCTCTCCTGCATCAGCTCGTTCCTCATCTGATCCATCTGTCACACAGCCAACGCAGAGGGAAACACAGTTTTTAGCATTCAGCAGTGGTCTCACATGTTTCATTTCACTAACTAACTATTTCATATTTCAAAAAACAAATCAAAAATTCAGTCAAAAGTCCAAAATATGAACATAAATGTTTTTTATTGTTTTCTTTATTTTGTATTGTTTGACCGGAACGAAAACGCACGCACTACACACAAACCCATCCATGCACACTGCGGCGACAAGGAGCTGGACCTTCACGAAGTGCAACTACACAAAGTAAGTGAAATAAGACAATAGGAACCGATAAAGCGCGTTGAAGCAAGGCCGTGCCCACATGTCCCGTATGATTGAAATTGTTAAAATATGACCCTTTGGAGGGGCCTGACCCCTATATTGGGAACCACTGGACTAAACATCTTAATTGTACATATGCGTACATAAATAGTACTTGAAACTAGCCGCAGCTCAACCAGCTACTAAAGTATAATGCTACTTACATATTGATGCATCAGTATTCATAATCTAATAATGTCATATATAATAATGCGTCAGTCCCAGGAGTGCAACGAGTACTTTTTATACTTTAAGTAAATTTTACTGCTAATACTTCGGTACTTTTACTTAAGTAGGGTTTTTCATGCAAGAGTTTGACTTGAAAGTATTGTTACATTGCTGTATTTGTACCGTATTGGTAAAGAGAATACTTCTTCCACAACTAGCATTCAGTCATAATATACAGCATAACGTTAATGTTTAGTAGGTCAACAAGGGTAAGACAGGTGAGCACTGAATTTCTAACCATAGAGCTAAATAAGGGTTTGGGCTTTATACGTACTGTCATCATTATTGACTGAAAACATGGCTGTACCTTATTAAAAAGGGCACCACTTGTTGACGAGCACTTTCAGGTTAAATGGAAAGTCTTCAGCTTAATTGCTAAAGCCAGAGGAAATGCTGTCTGGTTTGAGCAGCCACATCAGATCTAAAGGCTCTCTCCTCTCTAATAACACCCAGAGGCCCAATGAAGGGAGTGTGAATAGCTGCTCACATAGCTGTTCCCAAAACAAGTGTTTTTTTTTGCATCCCTTTGCTCCCATGAATGGTGGCCTACTTTACAGCCACACTGAGGATGTGAGGCTCAGAGATGAGAAAACATATATGAAGTCAGTGGGGTTCAGTCATATGTCCGGGCTGTTTCAAAGTGAATGTTAAGAAACAAAAACAAAACTTGTTTCACAGCCAGGTTAGAAACACAAATCAGCAGCTTTCAGCGTCTGAGGGGAAATCTGAGAACTCAGCCCTCCATCTGTTTATGATCACAACAGATGCAGGACTGGGTGTCGAAACTAAGGAACTGGGCATAAAGGTTGTCTCCTCATAGCTGGGGAAATTTATGAACGTGAGCAAATACAAAATGAGAGCTTGGTGATTTAAAAAAAAAAAAAATGAAGCAAAGAGAGTGACGGAGTAAACCTGCCTGCTCTTTGGTTTTGTCTAATCGTTCCATCAGGCGGTCACCACTCCCGCGCTCATCATTAAGATCTTCTTCTAGTTGACTGATACGGCCCTGAGGAACACATGAGACATGTGTCAAACCGGCATCAAGTTAATATATATTTCATCACACTGTCACCTTTACAAGTACAGAGGACATCTATCCCTTGAGGCTGAGGTTAGAAAACTGACTTTGGATTTTACAATAGTATTAGGTAACACTATATGAAAAAAACTGTGGGCAAAAAGTGCAATAAGATGTGAAGTATCTGTGACAGGTTAACATTTTGTACAAACTGCTGTATGGAAAGGGAGGAAAGATTGAACACCCAGACAGGTTTGATAACTTTGTACAGTAAACACGAGCTTCCTCGGTCGATACGCAGTGTCAACACACTGGTATCACTGAGTAATGTTTTGTCATCAGTAATATAAACAGTGCTGAGCTGTGAGATGTTGCTTCCATGGCTCCTTTCTGCACACTTATAGTTCACAGGAACAAGCGAGTGCAAAAACTGCCACCTACACAGGAAAACATTTCAAAACCTGTGATAAACTGAAGTATGCTTGACTGTGAGCTCGAATAAAAGTGCCTCTGGATAAAATTAGGTTTGGAAACCACAACTCTATAACAGAAACCTTGCATTGCAAACTGGGGGATGGCCAGTCAGAGGAGGTCTAATGAAAGACAATACTGAGTTGTATTTTTTGGAAATTTGGGATCCATTGTTGTGGGAGTTTCCTGGAATTTGTCTCTTGCAAGTGCCCCAACATTACGGAAGTGCAGTTCTACATTGCTGCTGTGCACCTTTAATTCCACGGTTAAGGTTGCAGAGACAGCTACCTCCATGAGTTTGACCTGTCGCTCTCTCTCCCCCACCGTGGCTGCGTTCCTCTCCTCCAGCTCCTCCACCCTCTGCTCCAGCTGCCGGCCCCTCAGTTGGGCCTCCTGCTGCTCCCTGCGACACCGCCGCAGATCCTCCTCCAGAGGAAGCAGCTGAACATATAACAGACCACAGAACAAACACACACTGTAAGATAAGGTAACATGCAATGTCTGCTGTTAGGCCGGGGTCAACCAGTCAGACATTATTAAACAAATACAGAATTCATCAAATCACACAAAACACAGCTGAGACCACTTTGTTTCAGTTTAATCTCACATGCACAATGTTAAAACTTGTTTTAAGAGAAATACTGAAACAAAGGGACGCAACTCCTTTCCATCCTGGTGTCCACTTTTTATTTAATTTCATCTGTGACCAAGACAGTTGAACCCACATGCCGATGAATCGGGGAGACAATGAGTACCACACCTCTTCCTGCAGTTTTTTGGCCGCCTGTCGGGATTTCTCCAGCTCTGCTCCCTTTTCCTGCAGCTGTCTCCGCAGCTCATCCAACTCCCACTGACTCTTGTCTCTGGCCTCATCGACCTGGCTCTGAAGTACATCTGTAGACGCCTCACACTCCTCCATGATGGCATTCATCTGAACACAGAGATAAACAACGAGCTTCTACAGTGAGATAGGTGCGCCTCATTAGGCACAAGAAAATAGGGCACAATGCATCAAATCAAGCACAAGAAATATGAGCTGTTTCTGCTGAGCTCAAAAAATAGTGCAGGTACACCTCCCACCTTCCTCTGCAGTTGCTCCACTGCCCTGTCCTGCAGCCTTCTCTCATCCTCCAGTTCAGTTTTTGTCTTCCACAGCTCCTCTGTTTGCTTCCTTTCCTCCTTGAGCTTCTCCTTCAGGTCCCTGTGCTCATGATTTAGCTTGGTCATCTTACCCTGGGGGGGGGGGGGGCAGAGGACACAGTGAGCTTCCAAGATGTCATGATATCAGACATGAGTTTAATGTTTAATTTTTAAAAGATTTATGAAGGTATTTTTGACTTTATTTGACAGTTCACAGTGTGAAGAATGGGAAGACAGAGGGGCATCGCATGCAACAAAGGCAGTTGCGTGGTATGCATCTTAGACCACCAGGCCGTCACAATGCCACCAAGCTGTTTCTCTAAAGCCAACAGCAGCCTCGCTTTACCTGCACGTCCTCCAATCGAGCGAGCAGCAACTGGTTAGACTGACACATCTCTTCCTCATTCCTCCTCACTTCTTTCAGCGCGTCCTCAACCTGCTGCTTTTCCCTCTGGTGGATGAGGAAAACACAGGAATATACAGTACATAGAAAACAGCAGAATGACAGTCTGTGTGAGGCAAACTAAAGTAAGTCAAATATTTTGCTCATGTTTCCATAAGGCCTCCCACCTCCAGCTGCTTTGCTCTCTGCTCCAGCAGTCTCTCTGTGGTTTTACACTCCTTTATTGCCTGACTCAGCTGATCCACCTTGTTGTTCTGCTCCTGCACCTTTCCTCTCAGCTGATCTCGCTCCTGGCTCAGCTCCTGCAACTGCACCTTTGCTGCAACTCTCTCCTCCTCTGCTTCCACCTTCTCTTGTCCCAGCAGCGCATTGCTCTGGGAGACAGGATGGAATAACAAGTGATGAATATGAGAGGCCAAACAAACCACATTTTAGCTTTTTGGATATAAATATAAATAGTAGAAATGCATGTCTTCCCTGTTACCTCTTTAGCCAGCTCTAAATCCCTAAGCAGCTTTTCAAGCTCATTTTCATATTCATCCTTCAGCGCGGCCATGTAGTTATCGTGAGTCTCCACCTCCTCTTTGAGCGCCCCCTTCAGGGCACTGAGCTCCCTCTCCCTGTGGTGCAGCACCTCCTCCTGCACCTCCTTCACCTGTAGCATGTCCTGAAACTCCACACGCAGCTGCGCCATGTCCTGACAGACATCCAACAAAATACGTCACTACCTCGAGTGAAGGAGCTTTACAGCTGCTCTTGATTTGCAGAGTGTATCTTGTTCATGTGGTTTAGTTTACCTTCAAAAGGACTTCTTTGTCTGTGTTTATCACCTCTGCCTTCTTGGCCTGGTCCAGCTCATCGTGCATCTCAGAGAGCTGCTGCTGAAGGTCTTTCATCTCTGTCTTGGCTCTCCCTCTCTCTGCCTTCATCTGAGTCAGCCTGACAACATACAAAAATATGCAGGAAAGACGGCTATATTTTACTTGCATATTCCATGTCAAGGAAAGAATCCTGCTTATCCTGCTTTAAAGTTTTAGAAAAGTGTCTCATAGATAACAAAAAAGAATCTGCTCTTTTAATCCAAATAGTATTTGACTCTGCTTTCGGTCAAATGACCCTCATTAGATCAGACATCACAGTTCACTTGAATAACCTTAGAGTGTGAGCAGAGTCTTGGTTAAAGACAGTGGAACATAGCATTGAGCATAGGTGCATGGATATTCTGGGCATTTCAAAACTTTCATTTGCTATCCATGGAGAACATGTAACTATATTTGGTAAGACTTCGCGTTGCAACACTAGACACCTCTAGGAATCATTTAAAGGAATAGCCCGACATTTTAGGGAGTACGCTTCTTCGCTTTCTTGCCGAGAGTTAGATTACCACTCTCACATCTAAGAGTGGTATCGATCTTGTCATCTAACTCTTGGCAAGAAAGCAAAGAGTATTTCTTTCTTTTCTTTCTAAACTTCTCAGGCTCAAGAGTTTCCTTAACGGAGAGCTTTCTTGTTTCTTAAGAGACAGTGTTTTGCTTATAAGCATCAATCTGACAGTTTCTGAGGATTGTGAAGAGTACTGGAGTTTCACTTT
This sequence comes from Gadopsis marmoratus, assembly GCA_036023855.1. NCBI lineage: Eukaryota > Metazoa > Chordata > Actinopteri > Centrarchiformes > Percichthyidae > Gadopsis > Gadopsis marmoratus. The sequence continues at coordinate 39,390 of JAVQJF010036743.1, forward strand.
TTCACAAATTGGATGACATTTGGGGCCCTCTAAAGATTTTTACATTTTTACATGGCACAGTTATTATTGTAAAGTCTTTGTTGAATGGTGAGGAGGTCAGATCCTTACTCCTGTTTGTTAGACTGAAGTTCCGCCTCAACGTCAGCCAGTCTGTCCCTGAGTTCGCAGAGCTCTTCCTGACTTTTGGCCAACTCTTCCTCAAGTTTCTTCTTCTCTGTTCTGGCCTTTTCACAAGCTTTGGCCAGAGTCTTTTCATTCTGCACAAAACAACAACAGAAAGATACATCATCAGTCACAGGAATAGGAAGTGATTGTTTTAGAGGTGAATCAGCAGGATGGGACAGCATTCACCTTAATCTCAGTTTCCAGTTTTTGCTTTAATTTAGACACTTCTTCCTCCAGTGCTTCATGTTTCTCCTGCAAAACCTTCACCCCAGCTGCATACTCCTATATGTGAAAAAGGAGACGTCCAACAATCGTCGTTAGTTTCAGGCATTAGATCATGCTGAACAGTGACCAACGCTGGCACTTTCTGGCATCCCAACACACACTTTCTCCTCCTTCTCTACATTCTCAGCAGTCCTCCACTTGACCTTATTGACCCTTTCAAGCAGCAGGGAGACTTTCCTCTCGGTGGCGGCGTCATCATCAGTCGTCCTGAAAAGCAAGAGAAATATTCCTCAAACACACTAACGGCACTGACAGAGTGTAATGTTAAAATTTAATTTGGCAGTTGTTAAACAAAGATACGGCAGTGTAATTTGTGGTTTGAAAGGTAAACATGTAACCCTTTTCACTCAAATTTTTTTTAAAGCCACTGGTGGATCTTAAAAACACTTCATGCAGAGAAGTTGTTTTATCAGTGGAAAACAAGTTCATGCTCTGCATTCCTGACTACTGCCTGAGCTCACACAGCTGGAGCAGCACTCCCTTATCTGACAGCATTACATGATCACAGCTAATCACCAAAAGGTGGCTGAAGGGTAAAAAAAAAAAAAGGGAGAGAGATGGTATTGTAGAAAACCACATTTTTATTGGAACTTCAGTTGAAAGTGCCAATGCAAACTTATTAAGTTGTTTTAAAGGAATAGTTTGACATCTCTCATTTGTGTGACTCTAGGAAGTTGCTGCACCCAGCCAAGAAATGGTCCACAACTAGTCATTTCTACTCTTCATTTTTTGTACAAATAAAGACAAAAGGAAAAGCTCATGCTAGCTGTTTACCCTTGTGTGCAGTCTTTATTTTAATCCCATTTTATTCTATTTTAACTGATTTTACTTTGCTTTTTATTGTGTTGTTGTGCAAATAACCACATTTCCCCAAATGCCTTGAACTAAAAGTACTGACAGCTGATGGGCACTTACCCCTCCTTGAGGTAAGTGAACAGTATTTGTTTTGCTGTGTCTTCAGTTGGGTCTACTGAGACTTCTTGCTGTCCTTTCAGAAGATCGGGAGTTACCTTATTAGGAGATACACAAGAAATAAGTACACACTTTTAAATTACAACTGTGCCATTGCACAAATCTCTTTACCTGAGTATCTCTTTCATCAGATTCATCAGTCTGGTCACTACATGATGTGAAGATGGAGGGTTTTTCTGCTCTGTGAAGCAATATTGCACCCGGTGGAGATGATGACTCTTTTCCATTATGTCCTTTGAGCAGTGTGCTGGGTTTGTCCTCCGCCCTCTTGCTCGCCAAAGAGGCTTCTCCGCTGAGGAGTCGAGCCCTGGCCGACCCGGGAGGATATATCTCACCTGGGGTCTTGGCCCTGATACCCTTCAGAGACGAGGCTCTGCTGGAGGAAGAGGAGGAGGACGAGGAGTCTGAGCTTCGACCACTGTCCACGCTGCGTGACCTTCGACACTGCTCTGGGTCCAACCTGTTCCTTGGGCCTCCCCTTCCCCTCCGCTGGCTGCTGTTAAACTGGCTTATTAGCTTCCCTACAGATAAGATGGAGTCCGTCTCCACGAAGTTTGGGGACCTTGCAGGGAGTTGTCGACCTGAGGGAGGTGCCTTGTTCTGTGCTACCTCACTCTGGTCTTCCCCTGGGCCCTCAGCAGGCAGAGGGATCCTCAAATTAGCAGTCTGGGTTGTCTCAGGAGGCAGGCTGGTGTTTAGCTGTCCGGGTCGAGCAACTGAAGGTGTTGAAGGAATGATGAGGTTCAGGTTATTACTTTCAGGGTCATAAGGTCTCAGAATCTCTGGGTGTTTCTGATAATGAAACATGGAGGAGGTTGCAGTTCTCTGTGACTCAGATGGATAGTGTTTTTCATCCACAGACCTCCTCACCATGCCTGGATTGTATCCTGCCTGGTGAGTGATGACAGAGATGTCCCGGTGGCTCTCCTCGCAAGAACTGTTCAGAACCACGTAGGGTTGACCTTTAACCCCTTGGATCTGCACCCTGACTCCAAACAGGTTGTCCTGGTTGCCTCTGGGACTGTGCTGCTGCATGTAGCTCCTCTGTATCCTGACGTCTGGAGAGCCGCTCAGTCTGTGAGACTCCATCGTGACTCCGCGGGGTTAACAGATGAACTGGTGAAAAAACAAAACCGGTATGTTAAAAATGACACTGAAGGAGACTGACCCTGCATGGGAATTTAAGATTGATGCATCAGGTTGGTCAAGCTGAGGTTGGTGTTTACACAACATTGGTGCAGGGTCAGAGCCGCACTGGGACACAATGACGGACATCCTCACACAGCTGCACTCCAACATAAAGACAGAATAAATGGACACTGACAAGAGTCTGATATTGCTGTGCAATGAAAACAGCTCTTTCTGTGTGCCCATGACAGTGTACTATTGTAGCCTACAGCTAAAGCTGAGCCAACTGCATGATGACTACCACTGGCTGAGGTCTCTGATGATGTCGTCACCCACTTCATGGTGTAACACTTGAGGAAAATGATTGTCTACAAATGTGTAACTGTGAGGCTGAAACACAGGAGGTGTTGTGTAGCAGACAAAACAGTATCTTCTTAGAAGCACCATCCTTAATGTGGCCACTTTACGTGGCCACCATTTATTATAATAAGTAAGTTCAGAAACAACTAGAAAATGCAATTTCTGAATAAACTGCAGTGTGAATGCTGTATGTTGAAAGGCTTGCGCTAATCTGGATAGCTGGCTTTAAATGTTGAATAATACCAATAATGTATGAATGATGGAGAATTTTAATATTTGTTGAAAGGCTGACGCTAGACTGGATAGTTGACATTAAATGTTGAATAATACTGAAAAATAATAACTAATTTGAAGAGGCACTTGAAGGACTACAAATGGGTTGAGAAGTGGGAACGGGATGAATGATGCAAAGTCTGAATAGGTTTGAAAAGTTGAATAAAAGGTCATAATGTAAGATGTGGAACGTGTTATAGTTTGAATGGAGTTTCTAGCTGAAAGTATGAATGATAAGATGTGAGTTGGAAAGTTTGAAATGGTCTAATTAGTATGAATGGGACTGAAAAGTTGAATAACTCTGAAAATGTAAGAAATTTTGAATGGCCATTTGTAGTTTAAAGTATGACTAAGTAGATAAACCTTGAATAAGCTTGAAAAAGTGTTTGATTAGAATGTCTGAGAGTGTCATGTCTCGCCCCTATCTGGGTTCTTTTACTTTGAAAATCCAGCATTGTCCTGTACGCTCCTGTTACATCTAGAAATGAAAATTCAGCCTCTCACATGAAAATTCAGCCTCTAGCTTCTGGCATCCTGTGGGCTTTTATTTTGAAGATACAGCCTTATCCACTGCCCCCCTGTAACCTCCTGTTACCATCTGGGGGGTTTTATTTAGAAATTCTGGCTTCCACCAGAGTGGCCATTGTGAGCTCCTGTTACCTTGTTGGGATGTGTGTAGATATGTGTGTGTCCACAGATATAGAATAACCCGAATTTTTTTGTGCCTGTCAGAGCCAGTGTGACAGAGAGAGACAAGCCTGTAAATGTTTCATAGAGAAAAGACACCATCATTCAAAAACCGTAGGTCGTGTCAGTGAAATGTCCTCGCTGTCGACACCAGAAGGCATTGCTGAACATGTAGATGTATAATTTGCGCGGCTAACATTGGAAAAAAAAAGACAAGAGAAATCACAGTTTCAAAATTCCTCTCATTTGTCTTCAACTTTTGGGTTGCCAGGTTGTGGAAAATCCTCCTCCAGCATGTCACTGCTTTGTCCTTTTAGCAAACTCTTGAAATCATCAGAAAGGCCCCTCAAATGGACAGTTAGACCATTTAATAATAATAATTATTACTCACCAAAAAGTAATTGGTCGAACAGTCAGTTTAAGAGATAGCTAAAACGACAAACCAAGCATCGTGCGTTGGAAAGGGATTTTATACAACCTGTCAACCCAAATGATGATCTTATAAATATCTTATAACTGTTCTATGAAACATTAGTAAATTATGTATTAATAATTAACACCTCTAATTACAGATTTTAACGTGCGCTACATTAGAAGGTGGCAAAATATTTGTCCAAATCGAGGTCCTATATGCATTTTGTATTAAAGGGATTTTTATTCTTTATTTTTTGTTTTAGCCTGAATGACACGTTTTAACTCAGTCGTGTTAAATTTGACTTTGAGTGATTCTCATACATGTATTACCTATGAAAATGTATCTGCTGCCGATCTGCGTTCATCCGGTTTTACTTTAGAAACTTCACGTCGCCTCACAACGTTCCAACTCTAAACAAACAGACTATACAGGTACATTACATGAAGGCACATAAACGCTAAATATGACAGAAAACGGAGTCGTATAATAGGAGGAACATACTGACAGGCAAAGTAAAGGAGGAGGAAATGTTAAAAGTACACGAAGATCCATAAAGTCACTACTGATACACTACAAAATGCTGCCCAGCAGAGGGAATGTCGCGTTTCTCATCTTAAGGAATTATTGATTATAAAGACATCGATTTGCGCTGAAACTTACCCGCTGTGTGTTCAGGCTGAGTGTTGAACAGCGTCCTCCTCCTCCTCCTCCTCCTCCTCCTCTTCCTCCTCCTCCTCCTCCTCCTCCTCACTGTCCCGCTCGGAGAGGCGTTCACTGCCCGATCTGAGTCAGATATTCAAACCATATGACTGCTGCTGCCAAGTGCTTAATATGATGAAATATACTGTATGAAGTCATTGGAAACTAATAAATATTACAACAATATGACCATTTATCACACTGTAGTACTGTAATATAATCAACAAATGAATGATTTATTTATATATATATAAAATGTGCACCTCCTTCACCAGCTGCAACATTAAAGTGATGAACACATTAATGCATCGGTAATTATAATTCAATAATATAACATACATGATCCTGAAATGGGCCATTCTGCATTAGGAGTACTTTTACATATATATATATATATATATATATATATTATAGTATATTGTGATGCTAACACTTTTGAACAATTTTGAATGCAGGACTTTTACTTGAAACAGAGTATTTCTACACTGTGGTGATCTTAATACTTCTTCCACCACTGGAAGGAGATTTAAAGTTCCCATAAAGTTTAAGAACACCTGGAGAGACAACTGCAGATATGTGGTGTTTAGTAGTGTAGCCTATATTAACCAATACAGGAACATTACTGTTACTTTTGATTAAACCAAGAAGAAAAGGTTTGCCACTTTTCCTGTAAAATGGCTCTTTTTATGTCTTTATTAGCACTTTAGGGAAAACGGCTGTAGTAATCTACTTAATATTTATTTAATAATTAAGGATTTTGTTGGATTTCCTTCTGTGTAAAACCATGAATAGTTAAAGAAATTGGTGAAAAGTGCATCAGCCATGATTTGCTTCCATCATTCAGGTGTCCCTGCACCAGTTTGCATCTTTGTATGATGGCCTTGAAAGTTTCTGATCACATGGTCAGCACCATAAACCTCTAGGCCAATGGTGGCCTTGATTGTTGGTAATTCTTTTGAGATTGCAATTTTGTAGCATTTAACATCAGGTTTGTGAAAAGTGTTTCTTTTTGCAGATGTATGTAATGTTTCTCATACAGCTTAGGCCTCATAACATGTGTTAACTTTACATTGTGTAATTTTCTGTTTTTGTGATCAGTAACAACCAACTCTTTTGTCTCTTTTGGAACTTTGTTACTTCAGTCATTACTTTGATAACTACTCGGAGCTTTTGATTTTTTTTGTTTTCTTTCCTACCCCACTAATCACCTCAGAACTTCTCCAGTTTATCTAGTGACCATTTGGAGGGCCCTGGCCCCTGGGTTGGGAATCACTTGATTAAACTATCAAACGGAAAGTCAAGATTCAAAGTAACTAAAACTAGCTGTGCCCGGACCAGCTTCAACAGTAAATACCAATAACTGTAACCATCTAATGGTGTAAAAAATGATGAAATGGTGATATTTGTGTACTTTTCCTTTAGTGCACTTTAGCATGCAGGAATTCTATATGTAATGAAGTAGTTGGACATTGTGGTGTTGGTACTTTTACTTGTACTTATTCCACCACTGTACTATACTTAAATAAGCTGTGACTGCTGCTAACTGTACTTTTGTCTACCTGTTGTCTTGTTTTGTGCTGCATTTCTGGCTGTATTCCAATTTGCCCCTTGGGGACAATAAAGATCTCTTTGACCTTTGACCTTATATACAGTAGGTGATCTAAAATATATTAAAGAACAAACAGACTCAAACTATTTGAAAAAAGACATTTATTGCTACATTGTCATTTTGACACATGCCTGTAGGCTACTTCAAACTGTACACATACTGTACATGTTATGATAGGAGTATTTCAGATTACCTTTGATTATTATTTATTATTTGTTCAGCAGTGTGATATGCAAACAAGACATCAATTATTCTGTAACACTGTATTGCTCAGGGCATGAATTGTGGCTACGTCTAGTAAAACTGCACAAAAAGGGTTTTCTTGTGTAAAATCAGAGTGACAAAAGTAAATAGAGAAATTCACAATATTTGTATAAAAGATAAGTTACATAACTTAGAAAAATGCTGAAATCTTCTATTAAAAACTTAAAACATGCAAAGAGCTTTGACTACATCTGAAGAGCAATAATTACACTGAGAATAAGAGGAATTCTGTCCACCAGTGCATCATTAAGCGTAATCTTGTTTACAGTGCTAGAACACAAATATACAAATAACAGATGATGCCCACATGTTAAAGAACATTCTCGGAGATCTGTTCATTCACAGAATGGTCAAACTCCTGCAATACTCACACCCTCACTCTCACACACACACACACACACCACAGGACAAATGAAATCCGATGTCTGAACACACAAAAATGGGAAGGTCAGTCCTCTGAGCTCGGTGGAAATCACGAGTGTACTTGGTAAATAGTGATACACTGTAAAAGCCAGTCAGAAACACATCTTGCCAAATCAAACTGCGGATGACACCTCGTCACTACTGGGTTTCATCCTTTCAGATATATTCAAAACAGACAGATAATCAATAAATATACAAAATATGTACAAAACATCTGCAGCTTACAATGCATGTGTCTGTTACAAGTAAAGTTTAGGCACAAAGTTAGAAGTCAGTTCAGGAGACGATTGTTCAGCTGCATCATACTTTACAAACAGATTTGTTGACCTCTCCGCTCGGGTCCGAATTCAGAAGAAATGCTGGACGTCCAAAAACAGCTGGATGCTCCTGGGATGCGCTTCACTCAACATCTGCACATAATGACAAAATGAGACCCTTTATATAAATATTATTGATACATTTTTGAAGAGTAGAAATGTCCACCAGTTTACGGTTCAATATCTCTAAAAACAGAGATAGTGTGGTTTGGTAGAAACGGCTTTTCAACAATAGTTTTAAAAGAAACGGATTTTCTGTTTCCCAATGTCAGCTGGGATTGACCCTCTGAGGATAAAGCAGTATAGATAATGGATGGTATAATTTATCACTGATATAAAGCTTTACTTGATTCTGGATTTGATGTAGTTATTACCAGATGCTCAGAGGTGGCCCATGGGGTTAGCTGGGTCTGTCAGACTGGGATGGAAAGAAAGATGCATGGACTGTGGATCAGCCATCCCCACAGACGCCTTCTCTTCCTCTCTCCTTCGCAGACACGCTGCCTTCGGGTTCAGGTTCCTCTCTGAGGGATTCAACAAATAATGGGTTAGCAAATGACTAAATAAAGAAACTGAAGCTGTGTGGTAGTACATGGACATTATTCCTTTCCATGGCCTGTAATGCAGATTCAGGAATATTAGTTCTGGGGAAACTGCTTTGGCTGTTGACTTTTTTGTCATTATTAATCTTAGTGTATCACCAGTTATTATTGAGGCAAATTAAGTGCACTACTGTCAGCCACAGTGTCTTTTTTTTATACATAGACAAGAAGATGCCAAAGTCAAAAAACAAATGTAAATTCTGCTCATAGGGACTTTAAAGTTGCTCTAATCAATATTGTTATATTAACAATGGATAAAATGACAACATGTGATGTAATGTAATAGGGCCATGGACCTTTTATTCCCCCAATTCTGCAATTCCTCTCAGCTCTGTGGAGCGTGTTAGCATCTTTTAGCTCATTGTTTTGATTTTTACGGCTCGCAACTTTAATGTTTTGGTTCACTCTCTCAGCTCCCATCAGTGTAGTTTTCAGCCACAGCAGGCTGCTGTTTTCAGTGGAAAGACACTAAACACCCCACTGTGCACTACCTGCTCAGCACCAAACAGCAGACTAATAAAGTTTGAAACTAGCTGGTGAACATAGTGGAGCATTTAAAGATATTCCCCTCAGGAGTCAGTGGTCACCGAAACAGAACTAAGAAGAGAGTGAATTTTGGACTTACAGTCATCAGGTGGACTCAAACATGACTCCAAATGAATGTTAATGTAAAAAGGCAATTGTACTGTTTCCCCATCAAGTATAAAAAAATGACTTAATGCAGGTTTAGCTTTGGCAAACATAAAAGCAAAAACTAAAAATGTGTGTAAGTAGAGATGGTGTGACATATTTTACTCATATGTTAAAATGTGGCTAAAAACATGTAGCCAACTGGTTACGCTCCTATGCTCACTCCCAACCCCTCGTTGTAGGTTTCTATCTTATTTTTGCTCTCTCCTTTACTTATTTGACTTGACAGAGAGACAAGGCCCCATCTTTGCATCTCCCTCTGAGCTGGGATCAGCAGAGAGGAGTACATGCAGCCTGCAGCAGAGATGCACTGACCTCTGACTTGTTGTTCCAGGCTGAGGATCACTGCCACGGCCTGGTGCAGCACCAGCAGCTTGGTCTGTGGCTTCTCACTCTTCAGGTGCAGCTGACACATGTGACCCAGCTCCTTAAAGGCCTCGTTGATGTCCCGCACACGCAGGCGCTCACGGGCGTTGTTGGCCATCCTCCTCTCACGCTCACGTTCAGCCTTCTGCTCCGGGCTCAGGTCCTCATCCTCATGGATACTACAGCATCAACAAGGGAGATGATGAAAATGCTGGTAAGGATACAATATATTGCCTGAATCTTTTAAAAATTTGCGATTTATGTTTTTAAGACTGATATTCAAGCTTAAGTGGATCTAAGTGAAAGCTTCATTGGATAAGAGGGCTGTGTTGACTCATACTGTGGATTGCTCTGCCCCCTGCTGGTCACTAAGCTGTCATCATGTTACTGAGTCATCTGATATATCATTTGTCCTGTGAAAGGGGCTTACATAGTACCTTACAATGAGCTCATGTGATCAGGGGCACAATTATGAATAATTCATCTATGAGAGCATTAATTTTAGAAAATCCCTACTCAGTCAATAACTACTGATAGTCAAGAGATGCACTTTTAGTCACATTTCAACAATTGATTTCTTTCCAATCATTGTCTCGTTCAGTTCGAATAAGAAACCAAAACACAGTCCAGTAGAAAAATTGTTGCTAGAGGGTCATCCATATATGTCAACATATCCCTCAACTAGTTTATAGATCTAAATAAAAAGAAAACACACACACTCAGGCATCAGAGCTGATGTCATGAAGCAGTTTGTCCTGATTTCAGAAATTAGAGACTTTAATTAATCTGAGTTTTTTTCCTATTTTATTTTTTTAAATGCACAGTCTGATGTACACTGCCTTTATGAATAGACATTTTTGCCAGTGACTCATTTAATACCAAAACCATGTTATAAATTAATAAAATGCCATCCTTCATCCTCAATGAACAAGTCTGATGTCACAAAGCTGAAACTGTTTATTTATTAATTGATAGTCATTCTACAGAATTTTAATCAGCAACTATTTTGATAAACGGCTTCTCAAATGTAAGGATTTTCTGCTTTTCTCTGTTATATTTTTGTATTTAGATTATCTTTGAGTTTCTGACAAAACAAGAAATGTGTTGATGTCACCCTCGCCGCTGAATGAAAATAACTGTTAGTTGCAGCCCTGCAGTTACAAATAATACAAGTGCAGTGAAAACACAACCTACCTGTATTTTATTCTTAATGGCTACTGAGGACAGTGGAAGGATCCTTTAAAGAGTCTTATTTTGGCACCGCTTGTGCTTGGGGGATTTTAACCCCCCTACCAAAATACACCTTTATATCATTGATGCCTTAACCATTTACTGTATGTCCTGGCAGCTAGTCTTTCTTCCTAATTTAATTCACTGCAGTTTAATCCGACATGAAGAAGAAATATGAGGCAGAGCTAAACAGGCTTGCCTGGACACAGCTGCCCTTCGCAGCAGGTGGTCTGACAGCATTTTAAATTGGCAGGAAGGCTTGAATACTTGCCTGTGCGTGAGGGACCTTTATTTTGAAATCTGCTACACTACATTACAGTCACAGGATATATTATATTTTTCATCTTAATTCATTTTTTTCATCGCAGATTATTAAATCATGCACACCACAAGCATTTTAACATAATGAGTGTGGGTCTACTCAGAGGAAAGTGGGACTGTTTACCTGTTTTCTCCTTGTGTTTTGAGTTCACTCTCCTCATCTGATCTCTGGCTGTCAGAGCTGTGGCTGTGACTGGTGTGCATCATCTCATCCCTTTCTCCGCTTCCCATGTTCAGCTCCAGATTACCCTGAACTCCCAGACTTCCTGTGGGAGATCACACAAAATGAATGAAAAATTTAAACTGAGGCATCGCTTACATCCTAACAGTTCAAAGGCTGAAAAGTGCAGATAAAGGAGGTGACATATATATATGAGTGCAGCAGCAGATAGAGGAGAGGAAGGACTCACCTATGCCTCCACCTGGCATGGGCTGAAGTGTGGCCCTCTGTCTGGCTGGGTACGGGTGGCCATTTTGTGTGCGGTTCTGGAAGGCCAAGTGGTTGTTGTTCATATTGACAGCTTCAACCTTTATGAAACAAAAGGAACGGGTTCTGATGAGGGCAATATTCATGCGTTCATAAGAGAGCAAGCCTCTGCTCAGTCGCATACAACTCTTAGATCCAACCTGTGACAAATAAGTCACAAACCCAACATCTGCCCCCTCATTTCCGGCGTAACGCTGGGTAGATCTCTCGCTTTACAGAATTAATTTAATCTCAGACAATCTTAATCCTCCCCTTAAAACTACTATACACTCCCTAAACATACCACTAATTCTCTTCAGGAATGATTCACTTCTAACCGAAACATCTTTTGGAAAAATAAAAGTGAGAGACTTTAAATACCCCCCCTCCCCCAAAAGATTAGACTAAAAACCCGTTTCCCCTGCATATACTTCCACTCCAGCTGGGCCAAAATCCCCATGACTGCTGAAAAGGAAACATGCTGAAGTGGGAGTGCACAACACAGGCGTCCCTCATCACCCCACGGTGGTATTAGAGTCCGCAACACACTGTACGCTTTCCATACAGGGGTGACGCGTCACAGAGCTCCCCCATTGTGCTCAGTTTCCTCTTTCAAGGACAACAACCTTCACATGAGGAAAACATGTAGACGTGGTTGATGGGAAGCGCACCAGCACACACACAGACACACACAACATGGAATTTCCATACACGCTGCCCTGTCATTCCTTAAATACTTAGTATTGTAATGGTTGCTAACCATGGATGGAGTGTGACAGCCAAGCGGCAGAGTGCTGGCAGATCCCGGGTGGCCGTGGTGGTTTTGGTTCAGCAGGCCGTGGATGTCACTGGGCAGACCGACCGTAGGGCCCACAGCGTGGTTCCTCAGGACGTGGATCACATCGTCCAGTCTGTCCAATCGGTCCTCCACCTGCGACTGCAAACACCAAGAAATAAAAAGTTAAAATGGTTCATTATTAAATGTTTTTTTGTGGCATTTGGCAATCAGGAGACAGTTTTTAATGTCCTCTATGTTAAAAGAAAAAAGGGATATTTTGTTTTACAAATTGCAGCTCTAAAATCCATCCTTTCAAGAATCAAAAACAGTCAAGTAAGTCACAATTTAGGAAGTAAAAAGGTCACATTTCTTACTTGAATGATAAAAGCCTTAAAGAAATATATTGACATTTTGGAAAATAGGCTTATTCACTCTCTTGCCAAGAGTTAGCTGACAAGATCGACACCAGTCTGTACTTTAAATACAAAGCTACAGCCAGAAGCTGGTTAGCTTAACTTAGCATAAAGAAAGGAAACAGAGGGAAACAGCTAGCCTGGCTCTATTTCTTGGCAAGGCGCAGTGACTTCCTGGTGTCTTGTCGTGACCTCGAGACTGCCAGGCAACCATTATATTGAACATATTCTACTTGTCTTTCTTAATTTATTACATTTTCTTCCTTAATATACTTGCTGCAATGCTCACATGAGTTTCATTTATTTATATATCCATTCATCCATTATCTCTGTATGACACACTATGTGTGATATCAAATTAGGTCTTTACCAGTGATATAAGTGAAGACTCATAGTGTGGTGAGACTGGTGCCTGAACTGAACTCCGTGGCCACATGTTGGTACCTGAGGGGAAGAAAACAACTAAATTAGACAATGAAACGGTTGGAAAACTTATAAATAATCTTGCACTCTGTGCAGCACATGTCACCTGCAGGTTCAGCTGCGCGCGGCAGCGGGGACGGAGACCTCACCGGTGTGGATGAACTGGAGGGGAAGCTGCTGCTGGTGTGATCGGGGGAATAAATCTGGCAGCAGACAGGGTTGAGAGAGAAGGAGGAGCAGGAGAGGGAGGAGAGCATGGATCATTTTAAAGGCACAACTTGTCATTTCTGCGTAAGGTTTTACAGCTGCTGCCACAGCCTTTGGAGCAGGCTCGTAACCTGAACTAAACTCATCAATTCTGGTAATTTTACTAGTCAGCAGCCAATAAAAAGTCCAGCAGCATGAGAGAAGCCCTTCGTTAATATGCACTAGTCTGTTACTGGCAGGGATGAACAACTATTTTGCTCCTGCATTATACAGCTGGGGCTCTCAGGGCTTGGTTTTATGCTCTGGTCTGACTGTTTGAACATAACAAGGCATAGATGAGCCGGTCTAATGGGATTAGGGTGCTGCATACTTACAGAAGCCAGAGCTTTGCCCAAGGTATCGCCTGTCTGTGACCCTCCTGACACATTTCTCTGGCTACCTGAGACTGCAAAAGAAGTAAAATACCCTTTGTAAAATACCCTTTACCCTTTGTAAAATATTACAATAAAGAGCAGACAAACCTGAGCTTAAATAAGCAGCATAGATTATTTCCTCACCTGTGGAATTCTCTGAGGTGTTGATTGACGGTGTGCGTGATGCTGTATTGTTGCGGTGAAAAGTGGACATTGGTGGGAGTCCCCTGTTCATATCAGCAGCCATCACTGAATGTGGAGAGTAGTCCTGAGCAGGAAACAAACATACATTTACTCCACCGGGGGTCAAAAAGTGCTGTGCTGTCAACATCCAAGGTCCTGGAGGTAAAGCTCACCAGGTGATTGTGTGGCGGTTGCAGGTTGTTGTAGCTCCCCGGCTGCGTTTGGTGGGTTGTGGCTGTTCCCAGTGCCCCTTCATAGCCCTGCTGGTTCAGCCCATTTACAGCATTCCAGATGTCGGGCGAATTGCTCGTCCCCTCTAAAATGGATAAAGATATGTTATAGCCTGCACTTGAACAGCATCTCAAGCAGCCCGTCAAGTCATGAAGCTCTACAGCGATCTCTTTGGAAACAATGAAGCCCTGTCACTCAACCACAGGCTGGACAATGCTTATTTGTAATGTTTATTACTTTAAATTTGATGAGTAAACTGTACTTTCAATGTACAGACACATATGTTCCCCAGAGGATGAATCCTAGTCACTTTGTTGATCCGCTGACTTTTCCTCTAGCGCCACCATGAGGGTCACTTTTGTGGTTTTAAGTGAAATGTCTCAAGAACTATTGGATGGATTGCAATTAAATTTGGTAGATGCATTCATGTTCCCCTTAGGATGAATTTTAATCACTTTGGTGATCCTCTGACTTTAATCTAGCAGCGTTATATTTTATGGGTCTCTATTTCTTATGCTGTGCAATCAGAGTTGTTTGATTAGGATGGGAGTAGGCCTACTGCAATTTCCATGATTTTATGGATGAATAAACCTTGAACCTTGAACACACACTAAGAGAAGGCCAACACAGCTGACCTGAGCTCATCCAGCGAACGTTTCACTGTTGCCCATTTAGAAATTTAAGCAGGCAAAGCAGGTCGTTGGTTTGATTAAACTTGAAATCAAATTTACTGTATGAAAAATCATATAGTATTTGTATACGTAGGTGGCACCATACTAAAGGTAAGAGAATGAGTTTAAAGGTATGAGACAACACTGAACAAAAAACAGAAAGTATTACAGTGAAGGGCGATGGAAAATTCATTAAGGACTGTTTGAGCTCACCAAAGAAGGTGCTTGCGAACACATTGCTGGGGGCCTTGCTGGATGGATGTAAAGATGAGTTGTGGTTGATGTCGTCATTAGTGGGAGACTGCCCATAAACCTACAGAGAAGAGCTTGTTTAAGGCATTGTCGAAAAACAACCTTGGACCACAACATAATGTACACAAATTTCAATTCTGCCTGTATTACTCAAACCAATCTTACTGACACAAACACGTGAATACTGCGAGTCCGAGCTGAAGCAACAGTATTACGAAAACAAAGCAGAGAGCTGATGCACACTTAGAGCTATTGCGATAATCCATAAGCTGCAGATCCATGCACCTCCTCATCCGGATTTAGGAACCATTCACCATGAGAAATCCCTGCCCTAATCATGATCAGGATGGGCTGGCTTCAGAAGACTGGCATGCAATTCCCTTCCAAATGAAATTGAATTACAGGCCTTCTCATACTTTGTCCTCAGAATGAATCCAAACAGAGAACTCGCCCTAATGATCCCCCTCTGCAGGAAACAAAATATTGTAAATGGAAAACAGATCAAAGAAATAAACTAAAGAAACCCTTGGCAATTTTTTTATTTTAATTGTAAAGCACAAGGCTGGAAACTGCACATATGCACACAAAACACACCAACACATGCTCACCCGCTCAAACACACCAAGAGGTCTGGGCTGCACCTGCACCTCCCTCGATTGCTTTGATGTGCCCCAGGAAATGAAAATAAACCTCCCTGCGCAGCATCAATGGGGTGTCAGTTTCCCGGACGACAAGTTCTGTAAAGCAGGCTATTAAAGACTCTCTTGAGTATGCTCGTGCAAGCACACTCACAGGCTCACACACACACACACACACACACACACACACACACACACACACACTTAAGCACACACATGCACACTTGCAGCCGTGACCCTGGCTGGCACGAGTCCCATGGTGATTGTGGGCTAGGCCAAACAGAGGAGCCCCTGCCGACACTGGGCCCGTCTGAGCCGCCATGGGCAGCATATGGCGGAGGATAAAGCCAATTGTCCTCCTTACCATCAGCATAGCAGGCGACCCGTTAATAATGGTCACACCCCCGCCCCAGCACGCCCTCTCTGGCCCCCGCTGGAGAAGGGCCGTCACCATGGCATCCTCTTTTAGCATCGCACTGATTTAGGAACCATCAATCATGGTATCACAAATGATAAGGGACTTTTTTTCAGCAAATAAAGACCAAAGCTAAGAGAGAATTGAAACACTATAAAACCTGGAAGCTTGAACTAATCCTTTCAAACAACATTTTGGCAATCTATTAGTGGCATTTATTTTAACCTAAAAATACGTACAAACTTGCACAACAAGAACAAACAGCTGCACTTGTTTCCAGTTGTAAACACACACACACAGCATTATCATGCTAGATGAGAGAAATATCAACTTGCTATTCAAGGTCTATACTGTGCTCCACCATGGCCATCTCTAGCCACATGCAACCAATTTTCTGCCTCTGTGATCCACGATGTCTGGATATGGTTAGTCTCACAGAGATCAAAGCTGCCTTTGATAATGGCTGCAGTGGTGGAGGGACTGCTCCAACATAGCAGGGTTAAATCAAATAGAAATAGCAGCAATCTGTTTCATGTCAAGATGTTTTCTGCTGCTAGGCTTGACTACATGGTGCAGGGCAAACAGGAAGCAACAACCTCACCGGTGCGTTTTAACACCAGTTTATCAAAATGAAACCACACGTGAGTGAGGTGTTGTAGTGGTGACTACCAGAATGCTGCCATTATTTTAGGTGCTGCGCATGTGGAGTTGTTATAAGCGGAGTGATTTGTAAGAGTGATTTTTTATGTCACTCTTTCATTCTTCTGCTAACAATGGGGAACCAAATAAACCTAACATCCAAACAAGCGATAAATGGACGTCACTGAGACTTTTTAGGCTAAAATGTTACACAAACTCTTAGTCCTTGCATTAACTTAAGTTGCAACTACTGACATTTAAACAAGAAAAAGCTTCATACCATGTGCACAACTCTTCAAGGAAGTGACACATAAACTATAGATATGACCTGTCTAAATCACACAGGAAAACCAGACAGATGAAACAACCGTACATCTCAGCAAATGCTCTGTGCAGAGCAGGAAACATCCCAACTCTAAAAAGGTACATCCAAATGAAAGAAATGTTAAATTCTAATACTCTTGTAACTTTTGCACAGGGTTGGACGCGTGAATGCATTTCTTACTGATGCAAAATTTTGAATGATGTCAGTTGGAGAGCACACTGTTCAGCCAGACAATAGAAAACAGGGGGGAAAAAAGCTGCAAACTAAGTGTTTCATTATGCAGGTCAACAAACGGAACAGAACATCTGAGAAGACCGTTAAAGAGCACAACAGCATCCTCACCAAACGCACTGACAGCGTCACAGATCCTCCGGAAAATCAAATAAGAAACATAAGAAATGTACTCACTGGTTTCATGTTGTAGCAATACATCAATGAGTTGTTGTTATTGCCTGTGCCAGAGACAGGATGAGCACAGTACATAACTCTGTCTGGTTCAGTGCAAGACTCCAGGCTCACAATACAGTCCACACACAGCTCTTCTGTTGGTGTCACTACTCATGTGTATGTAGTCCACATGCACTCCTTCCCCTAACCTACCCCTGCTGGTCATGCAGCTACCCGCAGACAACTTATGCAAATAAGGGCTGGACCATTCCTGGCAGCAGAGAGGGGTGGCCAAGGGTTGATTACTGTAGTACAAGCCTGGTCCAGGATATTATGAGCATCCTTGTTTATTATTATTATTATTATCATTATTAAAGGAAATTCAGTTATAGATTAAACACATTTGGGCTGTAGTGGTTTAGTGTTTTGTGTGTGTTGACTATTAATAAGCTTGTTTGTGCAAAATGGCATCATGAAAACAACTGAAAATTGTAACAAACACCTTAATCCACACCAGAGCAAAGGGACAATAGATCAAGAAACGGCATCACCGGTGTGTGTCATCCTATGTTAGTGTAATATAATATGCAGGCACGTTCAGAAATCCATCCTCAGGACCAGCAAGGAGGGATGACGCCATGGTGATTATCTCCTGTTAGACAGGTAAAGGTTTTCACTAAACAGAGGATACCACACCCCTGTCTGACCTACATTTACAAATAGACAAAAGTCTTAGTTTGTAGGCACGTGCGGCCTGGCAAGCTCTTCCAGAGGCTGGGTTAAAGGTTATTTATACATGAGTCTGTCTGGGCGATCTGCTAACGTGAAACGTAAACAGTCAGACTTCCTGTGTGAGGTAAAACCCACTGTCGGCTGCCCTGGTGCTTAAATTGACAGTGACCTATAGCGTGTGCAAACAAACCAATCAGGTTTATGATTTCTGGATCATTTCCTCACCAACTCTCATTAGGAAGCCAACTGCCTAAACCACTTCAACAGTCAGAAAAGAGGGTGTGTGAACAGCACAAGGAGCTGACCTGCAGTATGTTGTGCAGTATTCTCTGTATGTTACATAAACACGATTCACCAGAGAGGGAAACAAACAGTGCATTTGGCCTGATGCTCAGACCTGCAGTGAGCCACGCCACCCTGGCAAGGCATTTTGTCCCAGAGATCCCTCACAAGAATCCAGTCAAATAATTCCCACTGAAACAGCAGCAAAGTCTTTATCTTAAACACACTGTCTTAATAACACGGAATCCAGAGGGGACTGTGTGTTGTGTGGCCAAACTAACAATGCTTTGGAATATTTTCAGAACGTCTGGTCTCAGTGTATGACTATTTTTGTACAGTAAGTGCATTTTAAAAATAGTCAATATATATTTGTAAAAAAAACAAAGAATTGTGAAAGTCTTTTGTATTTAAAGAGGTGACACTGTTAAGCAAGCTACCCAGCCCTAAATAATTGGAAAAATAACATTTAAGCAGCAGGACCATAATAAGGAGGCAAATGTTTACTGTGGGAAGAAACTGCAACAAACTGATCTGTGAGCAGAAAAACAAACTACTGTCTGCTGGTTTCAATCTGTCTGAAGGTGAGCTGTGCAGTCCGTGCAGCTTCCTTTAAGTCAAAGTCTAATCCCGACTGTCCACGTTAGTGTAAACTGGGTTAGCAGGTCAGTCTCTTCATCTTCACCAGAACAATCGTTTGTGGACCTTTCATTCTTTCTTTTTCTTTGTTTTTCTTTTGGAAAAAAAAAATACAGGTTATAAAAAGGAAATGTTCTCAAATGTTCTCAATAAGACAAAAATAATATTATATATACATACAGTATATAATATTATTAATTATTATAATAATAATTCCAAATAATCCAGGAACACCAGTGGTTACTGAATGACCTTTTCCTCTGACAGATCAGTTCTCCTATCTGACACACTAAGCATCACACACACACACACATGTTGGGTAAATGATCCAAGAGCAAATATATACAGTCCCCCAACCCTGAACTTTGCATCAATCTTAGTTAATTGCAGTCTTGTCAGGAGTGCGATTATTCAAACAGGTAATGCAAATGTTAATGAGTTCAAATTTGCATATCTTTATTTTCCCATGGTTGAAATGTCATTGGTTATGACGCTTTACAATGAAGAATGTTACTCCTGATGGCCCCCGATACGTTGTTGGCCATTAAGAGGCCAAAAAAGAGCAGCTGAAGGGGTTGGAGGAGAAATAAAAAAGGAGCTGTGCTCCAAACACAAGAAAGGATATAAAGACTTTTACATGCAAACAAATAAAAACACTCTCGCGCCATCTTTGCAGCCCTGTTATCAAATCCATTTATCAAATTCATTTGATAACAGGGCTGCAAAATCTGATTATATTCTGTAAAGGAAAAAAAAGAAATAGCTACTGTAAGATATGCTGTTGTGCATACTGTGCCTGCAACACACATTTCAAGTGTTGCTGGCATATTGCTCATCGTCATGCGCCTGATTTGACATGGCTTAAATAACTATCTTCCTGCCAGTGATTGGCATTCACACAAGAAGGGGTGAGTGGGACTGGGGAGCAGATGGTGACATTCCACATGACCAAACTGATCAATCAGCATGCTGGGACGCAGGTGCAGCACAGGCGGGCAGCACCACACCATCTATTTCACCATGTATGGGGCACAAACACATGGGCACCAATCGTGGCACCCTGAGGGTCTGCATGCTCCTCTGTCCCGCTGTGCCAAGGTTGATGACATCAGAATTTCCCATCCGCTCTTCCAAAAGACGCCAAGAAAAAGGAGGGGGGAAACAAAACCACAGTATAAAATCTGCTATAACAGCCCGGCCCTGGATAGGCTGTGTAAGTGACGTCAAAGCAAGGGACTCCCAATCTTCACCCTGGTACTGAACTGATAGACCAAAAGAAAAAGTGGACAAAAAGACCTTCACATTTTAGCCTTAACAGTGTTATTTTTGGGATCCGACAACAGTATCTGAGGGCTAAAATGACTGAAACGTCTTCCTTACTGCAGGCACACTGTGGATACGTTTGTCTCAGTGTTACAGGAACTAATATTTAGGTTTAGCTTTTACAGAAAGATGACAACATGTTTTGTTACTTTTAGGGCTATAATTATTATTATTTTTTTATTATTCATTGAAATTCATTTTCGATTAATAGTTTTATATATAAAATATCTGAGCATACTAAAAATGTCTATTATCACTTAAGTAACACAATGTGATGTATTGAAATAGCTTTTTTGCCCCAAAAAAACAGACAAAACAAAAAAGTATCCAAAACACAAAGCTATAAGTCATATATAATCAAAAGAAGCAGCAGATCCTGACAATCTAACAGCTGGAACATTATGTTGTTTGTCATTTTCTGATTTAAACATGATCAAAAGAATCAAAATAGTTGTCAATTAATTTTCTGTTTATGGACTAATCCCTCATTTCTAGTTACTTTCCTGCACTTTAAACAACACATTTCCAGGATGAGTAGTTAAATTAGAAGGAGTGCTAATTTTCCAGACAAATAAAAATAGTTTGGTTTAAACTGTGCATTATGTACTTTTATAAGATTATGTCTGGCCTTGAAAAAAACAACTGACCAACCAAACCTGGTTTACAGATATTGCAAAACAAACATTTAAATGTTTGGCATTTTTTAAAATTCCTAATATTTTGTTTATGCCAAAGCAATTCATAGAACAAATATCCGTAAATAACTTCCTTTAGAGGACGTGTCACTGAGTGCATCTGTATATAAAGCTAAGTGGGTTGGCAGTGGTGTTTGATACCTGCTGGCGTGACTCTATACTGAGGATCTACTGTCTCTGCGGGATAAGACCTGACCACAGCCAGCTGATCTTATAGTCTGACCCAAGTGTTGGAAGAAGTGGGGGTTGTAAGAGGATTGGCGCAGCCATGGCTGCACGGTGCACGTGCGAGCCAGACTCACCGACCTCTGCACCACGGTGACCTCGCTGTCCTACATTCTCCATAACATGCAAGTAGGAGACGGATGGCTTCAGGTCACAGCCAGTCTAATGTGTGACCTGCTCGACTTTCAGGGAGAATGTCATCAAATCAGAGCTCTACAACATGTAAAATAAGGTTAAGTGTGCGATCAGGTTCTGTATATTTAAAGCTACAACACACAATATGACTTTTTAGTTTAAGAATCAAGCATAATTAAGCCGTCGCGTGACTCAGATCTCAGTAGGCTACACTGAGGAGATATTGTAAGTTGTCACCGTGGCATGACATGGCCACAAAAATGGCAGCAGCTTTGGGAGGGGTGTTGTGTAAATCTTAACATTTGGAAGAATGAGCAAGGGCAAAGACTGCTGACATGAGAGCTTCCAACCCAAATCAGAAGTGACAGGAGATTGACAGTGAAATAAATCAGTCCAGAATAGCCAGCAACCGAAGGTCAAAAATAGAGTGAGAAAACAATGACTAACAAGGATTCAACATTTTCTTGAGATTTAGATGAAGTGTCACTGTTCCATACCTCCGGTGTTGTTGACAAGCCGGCAAATGACAAGGTTTGATGGATGTGTGCGATACGTTATGGAAAGACGGAGAAAGTGTGAAGGATATCGAAATGTTGAAGCAAAGGTCTATTTCATCAAACTACACCAGCAATAAGCATTTGACATTTTGGCCATCTGATCATAATTAAAGCATTTGCCTGCTACGTACATGAGAAAATGTTTTACAATTCCAGAGACGGCTTCCAAAACAACCAGTGAGATCTCAGTCTTTCACACACCACAATTAAATTAACAATATTATCCTACAACTTTACATCACTGCTCTTCTGTTTTCCTCCAAATGATAGTTTTCACCTTTCAAAAACAAAACAAAGACTAAACAGGCCTAAGTTTATATCCACATTCCAACAAGTTCAATGTCATTTTGAGTAATTATTTAAAATTTGAATTCATATCGAGCACACCGACCTCGAGAGAGTGTTGGAGACAAACCTGTTCTACGATCATTAACCTCGACGTGTTCAACCTTTTCTTGATAAAGAGCTTAAACAGCAACATGTTTTTCTATTAGTCTGAGAATAATGTCTTCATTCACACTGTAGAAAGCTTTCTGAAACGCTAAAAACTGTACAGTAGATCTGTGTTCTATACTGTTATAGATAGCAAGTGTATTTGTGCAGTCCGTCCTTTAGACGCCATTGCAGTTTCCTTCTAACAGGCCAGATGTTTCCAAATAACTGGAAGGTCTATAGTTGCACATTTTATACACACCAGTTAAAAGACGAATCGCTCTACAACTTAAAGGGCTCCTGTATCTTTTGAAGATTGAATCAGTTTTAAAAACTGATTTGAACCAAACTGAAGGAATCAAACTGTATTTATAAGAAATATGACGCAGATTGTATGTGAGAAGAAAGAAACATGGTGACATGCTGTAAGTAGCTTCACCTTTCTTAATCTAGTGTCATCACCCTCCTTCTTAATGTAATACTGGTATTTAAATACTGATGATACTGATACTATTATTATTATTATTTCAGTGTCCTAGTAAGAAAAGAACCACACCCAACTGAACCATTATCACCAGTAAATTAAGTACTTAAATTATCCCCAAATCAATTTTAGACAATGGACCCATTCGCCAACACAGTTTTCAAAGAAATAATACTTTTTGGGGGGATCCAATGAATCTATCTCAAATAAAATATATTGTTTACCTGCAAATACTCTGTTTTTATCTTTTTGAGCAGTGTATGTCTTCTTATGTATATCATTACACTGTGTAACATCATATTACTGACAATAGTTCAAAATTGGAAGGCTTTACCTTTCATCCATTCAGACTGTAGTGGTGCATTATTTTTGCCATCATGATAAGCCAGTCAAATGTTGAAATCTACGTTTCACAGGTGCTGTCACAAAAACCGAGGCAGCTATCCAAAATATGAGAGTTACAACGTTGAAAACCTTTGTCACTGCAGAGGCATTCCCACACACACACTCCGCCCTGTAATACTGAGAATAGGTAGCCGACCAGCAGTCAACACTGTTTTGTGTACCTTGATGTCTGACCTGGGCCTCTGAGTCTTCCAGAATTATCCCATTCTATGCACTGAAAACAAACAGGCTTAGTCGCCGCAAAGAACAAACAGAAAAGCAGTCACATCCTGTGCTAAGAGCCATTAAATAAACACTGTATGTCCAAACAAAACTGGAGCAGAGCAACTTCAAGTCCTGCAAACAATCAGAAACCAAGCAGCAACACTTCTATTATGTCCTCTTGTTCCTGTTATTCTTATCTCGGGAAGCATAAAGTCATCCAGGTTACTGTATACTTGTACAAACATGCCTTTCTGAGTCTATTGCTGTCTTCCATTATGTTTCATGGCCGTGGTGTCAGTGGAGCAGTGGAGCAACATTACCTGTTTCCACCAACAGATGGCGGCATAAAATAAGTCATGATGAAAGAATTTATTTAGGTCTTGTTTTTCTTGAACTGGTGCCTTCGTTCCCTTTGAATTTTCACATTAATATTTCCACCAAGGTGATTTGCAGACCATTACCAGTTATCTGCAGGTTAAAAACAGTAAGTGTAACCTGATTAACTGCACATGTGTGTAAAGTCACTTGCAGCAGGTTTACTGATGTGACAGAAGTGAACGTTATATTTATACATCTGGCACAGACAGTCTCGATCCAAGTCATCTTCTCAGGTTATTTCCGCCTGCTGTGCCTCAGATTTCGTCTGGAGGAAAAAATAGTAAGCTGTGCGACGAGCAAAGACAAATCTGGGAATCTGGGAATCTGTCTGTGAAGCCTGTTTGGTGTTTCGGCATTTCCTCAGCGAGAGTGTGATCACATCAGATCATCATTCGATACAAACATATGATTAGATACATCGAGTTAAATACACGCGCTGGTAAAAGCCCGGTTTACATGGTGAAGTGATATCATCCTGGCTGTTTACCCGTCATTGTCACTATCTGATCAAGCAGCTTCCTGCAGCAGCGCCCCTGCCGGCTGCGGGCTGGACTACAGCACACAGGCCAGCGTCAAGTTACTGGAGAGACAAAGAAATCCCCGCCAGGATTTTTTAAATTAAAACTCTTTTAAACTTGACATACACAAGGCTAGAAAATAACAGAACAAGGGTGCAATTATTTAACAACAGGTTTCTAAGTATTTGCCCATTTATAGGAGCAGGGAATAAAGCAGGGTGTGTGTCAAAGGAATGTTGTGCAATGTATTTAGTTTTGGATTTGCTTTCAAATTGGGCTGCAATTGATTATTGCCTTTATTATTGAATATTCTGACAATTATTTTTTCAATTAATCCTTTTGTCTATAAAATGGCAGAAAACAGTAAAAACGTGCATCATAATCTCCCCACAGTCCAAGATCACATATCACAGATATGAACCAACCAACCAACAAAAACCCTAAGATGTTCAGTTTACTAACTAACATACAGTATATGGCAAAGATACACAAAGGTGAAATAAGATAAGTTTAAACCTTATTGTTTCAAACTGTTTGGAATTTTTGCTTTAAAAAGTAACTGAACTGATTAATTATATATAGATATACATAATATATATATATATATATATATATATATATATATATATATATATTATGTATATCAGGGGCTCAAATGCCCCAGGCTCCCTATGTGGCAATTAGTTTGACATAATCTGATTAATTGCAGAGTAACAATATACATTTAAATATAGTATTCCAGCATAGAAAAAGTGGGAGGAACAGGAGGGTTTGCACAACCTAGAACTGCATTATTCTGTGTTTCTTAACACAATACTCACATGCCCATATGTACATGACAACATGTCTGTTTTTGCTTTCTGTAAACCTTCCTCTTGTTCATACTGGTTATTAAAAGACCCCTCCAGATGTAATGGGGGTGAAAATCTACAGTCTTTGTTCTCTGCAAAAGTACACTCAAACATTTATCTGAAACTAACATGAGTCGTCTGCAGTCTAATTTAGACAAATAAAGTGGGTGGTGTCCAAAATTACAGTCTTTATTTTTTATTTTGTGACTAAAAAGACTCATCAATTTTAGATCAACTTTGGAATATATTCTTGTACAGAACGATGGCTGTGGATTTTGTCCCCCATTAGTTGTAAGTATGTTAGGAAAGGATCTTTTGACGGCCAGTAAGAACAGAAGAAATAATTACAGCACACAATAACTCTTAGAATATACACCTGGGCATGTGAGTATTGTCTTAAGGAAAATACACTGCCTGACCAAAAAAAAAGTCACCACCTGGATTTAACTAAGTAAATAGGTAAGAGCCTCCCATTGGATAATTACTGCAAGGTGATTATGGTTCAGCTGGCAACAAGTTATTTAACCCTAACTGACACAGTGAGAAGCTTCTCATTTCTTAAACAACCGTGTCGAAAGACATCCTGTGGTCGTGGAAAAGATGTTAATCAGTTTCAGAAGGGTCAAAATATTGGCATGCATCAAGCAAACAAAACATCTAAGGAGATTGCTGAAACTACTAAAACTGGGTAAAGAACTGTCCAACGCATTATTAAAAACTGGAAGGAGAGTCCAGATTGACCCTGTTCCAGAGTGATGGGCCCATCAGAGTAAGAAGAGAGGCAGATGAAGTGATGCACCCATCATGCCTAGTGTCTACTGGACAAGCCTGTGGGGCCGTGCTGTGATCTGGGGTTGCTGCTGTTGGTCAGGTCTAAGTTCAGCAATATGTGGCCAAAGAATGAAGTCATCTGACTACTGACCAGGTTATTCCATCAATGGATTTGTTTCTTCCCTGATGGCACGGGCATATTCCAAGATGACAATGCCAGGATTCATCAAGCTCAAATTGTGAACGAGCGGTTCTGGGAGCATGAGACATCACTTTCACACATGGATTGGCCTCCACAGAGTCCAGACCTTAACCTCATTGATAATCTTTGGGACGTGCTGGAGAAGACTTTGCACAGTGGTCCGACTCGCCCATCATCAATACAAGATCTTGGTGAAAAATTAATGCAATTCTGGACAGAAATAAATGTTGTGACATGGCGAAACAACGCCACAGCGAACGCATGCCGTAATCAAAGCTAAGGGCGGTCCAACCAAATATTAGTGTGACTATTTTTTGGCCCGGCAGTGTATGTGAGTCAATCCTTTAAACATGGCAAATGTCGTGCTTTTATTTCTCGAAGGCGAACTCCCCCTCTACTTCCGGGCTCGTCTCTGCTGCCTGCGTGCACCTTGACGCAGGCAGCCCGTCTGTAGCTGCTGCTGGCTGCTGCAGGCGTGCTATTTGCGGCAGCGGAGCGAGATCTCTGCGAAATGCCTTTTGTATTCCCGGGTGGGGTTTTTTTTGGGTGTAGTTTTGTGTTTTGCGAGGGTGCGATCACAAGTGTTTGTAGCCATGCTCTGCGGTGGATTCAGCGGGCTGTCCTAGCTGCCTGAGCCGCTCCAGCAGCGGTGGGTCCGGTGCAGTGCACAGCCGGGGATGAGGCCTACTTGTTAAAGCTCCCCCACCACCCCTCCATCGTGATGGCTGATGATCAACAACAACCTGGTCAGAAGCCTGCCTCGGGATTAGGCTCCCTCCCAGCGCTGGTGCCAGGACTCCAGGGGCCCGAGGCTAACGCGTTGCAGTTCAAAATAAAGAATTCAATTTGGTAAGGACGGCAGCGATCCCCGCGCGGCCACACGGTCCTCCTCGCTAGCCGTAGCCTCGCAATTAGCGCGTCTAGCTTGTGGAGAGGCAGGCAGGGAGGCTCGCGCTGCACAAAGCGAGCCGCAAACAACGCGAGTGGCCCCGAGTGGCCCCGAGTGGCCCCGAGCTCCGCCGGGCGGGTCTGAGCGGAGCCGAGCCGAGCCGCGCCGCCCGCCGCCGCTGCCCAGCGCGGCCACCGCACGCTAACAAGGAGGGTTTGATTTTGTTTTTTTTTTTATAAATTTTTCGTCGTCATTTTCACAGCCGCGGCAGCTGGACGCGCTAGCATCGAGCCGCAGGAGGCCATGTGATGAGCGACGCCGAGCCCACCGGCGGGGCCGCGGCCGCTCAGGGTGACAGGTGTCAGAGCCGACAGCTGATTTAACGCGGCTCATAATGACGGAGTCGTTCGTACGTGTGCGGCGTCTGCAGGGGCTCGTTTCAGGCTGACATCCCATCGCCGGCGCTGTACGTTGTGATTTAAAGTATGAATAACAGCTGGCGTTGCATTATGTTGCATATGCGACGCGTTATCGATGTGGTTTCTAATTGATTAAATGCTCTTCACGCAGTCGCGTCTGTGTAGCGTGCTGTAAACCCGCGATGGCAAAGTGGAAACGTGCTTTTGCAATTTGAAAGAGGATTTAAATCTCCCATTTACGTAAGTGTTGGGAATCTTTGCACTGCAGCCTCTGGTGGCCCTGCTTGGATTATCGTTGGCCATAACAATAATGCTGCGTCTGAAATCCCCATTAACCCCCATCGGCTGAAGAGGCCTCTATGTAACATTTGGGTGTCTCAGCTATATATTGCCCTAAAACCCAAATCCCACAATGGGCTTATTTTACAGACGACGTTTCATCGCGTCGCCGTAGGAGAAGCACAGGTGTAGATGGCAAAATTATTGATGTCTGAATTCCATCTAGCTGCTTCAGCTTCAGGGTCCTGGTGCACACTGTCACGCTGGTGTGGCCCACGGGGATACCTGAATAGAACAGAGGCATTGTTTGTTATTTCGTTCCAACCTTTCCTGCAATGACGACTTTAAAACGTGTCGGTGTGAAGCAGAGTTTCAACTTGCCACATTCGACAGGTACAATACACCTGTCAGTGATGGGGATAATAATAATAATCAAAAATCTCAATTTATTGCCCCCTCTACAGTAAACTAGTGAGGGTCCATTGTGTAGGCGGCAGTGGCTCAGGAGGTAGAGCGGGTCATCCATTAATCCCAGGGTTGCCGGTTCGATCCCGACTTCTGTCCACAAGTGTCTTTGGGGCAAGACGCTGAGCCCAAACTTTCTCCAGATGGTTAAGGTTGAAAAAACTGAGGGATTAAGATTTTTCCTTATGAAGGATAATTATTATTATTATTATAGGGAGTAGTGAATGAGGGATCGAGGACACAGCCTCTCGATTGACGTTCTTCTGTGTAAAATTCAAATGATTGGCCATGATTTTTAGAAAGGACACACACCTGTATACTGTGTATATAAGGTACCACAATTCACAGGGCTTTTCAGACCAAAGTCAAAGCCGTGAAGTGCAACGAACCCTCCGTGGTCCTCTGCGATCAATTGCCGTCGAGGCATAGGACTTGGCGAGGGTGTAAAACCATTTCTAAAGCTTTGAATGTTCCCAGGAGCAACAGTGGGCTCATTCATTGTGAAATGGAAGAAGTACGGAACCAACAGGGCTCTTCCAAGAACTGGTCGTCCAGCCAAACTCTGTAACCAGGCAAGAAGGGTCAGGCAGGTGACGAGGAACGCAGTGGCCTTGCAGAACAGGTACTGGTCAGGGTGCTGCTTGCCGCCTGGCTAACGCCACTTCTACAACACAGCAGAGCGCCGGCTGGATCACGCTGTGGAGGTGCTCTGCGGCGGAGAACTGAGAAGAATGAATGCAGCCAAATACAAAAAGGACCTTGAAGAAAACCTGTGCACACGACCACAGCCGGGGCCAGGGTGAAGGTTTAGCGTTCGGCACTTTAGCAGCCCGACGCATACAGCAAAGGCAACACTGGAGTTGTTGTTGAGTGTTGGGATACGTCTGAACTTCCTCGAATGACCCAGCTGAAGCTTGGACCCCCAAAAAACAAACCTGTGTGGTGATCTGGCGATGGCAGTTCACAGGCGCTCACCATTCAACCTGAATGCATTTTAGAGGATCTTCCGGGATGCTGAAGTTGTCATTTCTGCCTAAGTTGCCTCCACAAAGTACTGAATAAAGAGTCTGAATTCCTATTTAAGTGAGAGATTGTTAATACAGACAATTCTGCCGCAGTGTGGTTTGACCTGATGTAAAGGCTCATTCTGCCAACTAGTTTCTTATCATACTTCATACTGTACAAAAAAGAAACAGGGCAACAGGAATAGGGAACAAGAACAAACTTTTTTTTTTTTTTTTTTTTTTTTTGCAATAAGAAACTCCTGCATGTGTAATTGTTGTTTTAATCTGAGTCACATTTCTGCCTTTTGCTCTTTCTCATTTTAGCAAATCTGTACAATCAAAAGTGGACAGCATATTGGTGAGTATCCATAACGGACTGTTCTACTTGTAAACGCCACGTCTTTGTTACTTATCACTCTACCACCCCCTAATCATCAGGAAGTCGCATATAACAGTTAACTGGTGGATCATAAGAACAGGAAAAATAAATGTCTAAAACCTCCTTTACACCTGGTGGTAGCATGTGTCTCACGCATGAATTGTGTCAAAATATGTGTTGTGGCGTAAACGATACAATAATATGTGCATAGAATGTAAAGGTAGGGAGACAAAATGTTAGGTGCTCTTACAGTAATAATATTTAGGGGTTGGGTGAAATGGGTCCAATCTTCTCTCACCATATGTTATTTTATATCAAGATGTCAGTGTTGATAATGATGCAATACATTTGGGCAAATCTTTTTGAAAAACCGCGTCTTGTGCTTATCCAGTGAATTAAATACAATACAACCGAAAATACTTCCAACACTTTCATGCAAAAATCCATCCTGTAAATTCAATACTACCCTAAGCAATGGTGAACTAATGCAACCAGAGAACGGAAATGGAACCTGGAACATACAGGTGGTGTTTGCATTGTGTACCATTTATTTATTTATTTATTTATTTTTACATGTGATAATGTAATTCAATTCAGTTTTATTTGTATAGCGAAATATATGATATATAACTATAGCAAACATGCCGCATCATTCTGGATCAGCTGGAGAGTTTTAAGGGACTTATTGGAGCAGCCTGATAATACAGAGTTGCAATAGTCCAGCCTTGAGGTAACAAATGTATGGACTAGTTTTTCTGCATCCTTTTGAGACGGGATGTTCCTGCTTCTTGCAATATTACATAGGTGGAAAAGGGCAGTCCTTGAAGTTTGTTTTATATCGTGATCAAAGATGACTCCCAAGATTCCTGAAGGTGGCGCTGGAGGCCAGGGCAATGCCATGTAGAGAAACTATACTGTATTTTTAGATGTGTTTCAGAGGTACTTGAGGCCAAGTACAATACCTTAAGTTTTGCCTGAGTTTAACATCTTGGAATTGCAGGTCAATGAAATCTAACGTCTTCGGTTGCCTAGGTTACCAGTATACACCCTAATGCCAGGTGTAGAGGCCATCTTACAAAACATTTAAAGAGATTGTGCAGAGCAGATACAAAGTCAAGATCCATCCATTGTATAAGCAGAGAAGGACTCTGACAGGTAATTCACTCTATGCTTGTAGCAATGGAGTGTAGTAAATAGCATTTTTGGTCACTGCTCGCCGGCCGACAGCTCTCACCTCATTCATTCAAGTATTCGTTCCCCTAGCAACAAAGAGGCAAATAGAAAAGGAAGAGGTAAGACGAGTCCATTCTTAGAAACCAATTTAAAAGCAGTTGGGGTGGAATCGATAGTAAGGAGGCTGCGTGCAACTGTCATACCTGTGTAGTATTTTAACATCAGCACTAAATTCTGAACCACATAAAATACGTTGTTTTCTATGTACATATATCTTTTTTTTTTTTTTTTCTCTCTCTGCCGGTCCAGATGTGAAGATCTAACATTTAGGCCTAATATAAAGACTTTTAGTCGTCTGATCAATGACATTTTCTGTCTTCATTCTCTATTTGATCGTACTCCCATGAAGCATAAATTTGTAGATTCTGTTTGGGGGAAAATGTGAACGCTTTAGGCTACCAGACTATCATCATCTTTGTTTTATATGAATCATCTTTTTTCCTTTGTGATGTTTTTATTATTACAGCAAGATGTTGAGAAGTTTACAGACATCGAAAAACTCTACCTCTACCTGAAGTTGCCTTCTGGTCCCAGCAGTGGCAATGATAAAAGGTATGTCACAGACACAGACTTGACTCGAGCTTTCCACTTTGCTCTGGGGCCTTTTTTTGTCTCGCGCACACACGGCTGCTTTGTTATGGCTCTCATTACATTATTGGCACTGTTGTCTCATTGCTTGTCAAAAATTCAAGTCACTGGCTGCTGCTAAGCAGACACAGTTTAGGCTAATTTCTCCTAAAACTGATGTTGAATTTCAAGTTTTATTTTTGCTTTTCTGACATTTGTTTTTGTGGGAGGGTGGGGGGGTTGTTCACCGGTGAGTTTTATTTTTTTCTTCATACGAAATTTTCATTCATTTTTCAGCTGTATGATTGATTATCATTATGAAGCAAACCACTGATATATGTAGATTTTTGCTATACCTAGCTGTCTGTGTTTCATTTGTTTCCCCATATCTATTCATCACCTCAACCCCCCAATTGTGCCCATTTGGACTGAGAATGAGAGGGGGTCCTCCACTCCTGGATTATGGTATTAAAGTTTCTGTATTAACAAGAAATGATGCATGTAAGTCAAGGATACTGCCTCACCAGATTTATTTTTCTTATGCACCAATTTCAGTGATCAGAGTTCCATGTCGTCAAGCCGTACTCAACAGATGTATGCATTCAACTGGATACGGAATCACCTAGAAGAGCACCCAGAGACTTCCCTCCCAAAGCAAGAGGTGTATGATGAATACAAGTGAGTGTGTGACCTCGCTGAGGAGTCAGGGGAGGTGAAGGAGAACAGAAGAGGGGACTAATATACAGTATGTATGTCTCTTGTAATTTTATCGCTGATCTTCTTCTCTTGCAGGAGCTATTGTGACAATCTCGGCTACAATCCACTGAGTGCAGCAGACTTTGGAAAGATTATGAAGAATGTCTTTCCTAACATGAAGGCACGTCGACTGGGCATGAGGGGCAAATCCAAATATCCTTTTAATTGTGATGAACCTTTCAACAAAGTCGTCTTCTGCTTTTATTTGTCTGTGCTCCACCTTATTCTCTCTACACAGCCTTGAAACTGTGAGCAAGTTAGTTGATGTTTGTCAATTGAGAGGCAGATCATGTATTTTTTTTTTTCTGCCGGCAATGAGTGACTTTGTTAAAAAACTATCCATCACCCAAATTGATAGCACATATTGTACACAAAAATCTTAAAATTCCAGCTTTGAATGGAGTTTAAAAAGTCTTGCCTTATTTTCCCGTGTTTATGAAATTGACGCATAATTAGCAAATCATTGTCAAAAAACAAAAAATGAACTGGTGGTTTATTGCAACGTTGCATGGATCTGCTTTCAGCACAGTGGACGATTTGTTCTGACCTTTTCTCACCGAGACCAAAGACAAATGCTGTTTTTTATTATGAATAAAATGAATAATGCCCAGGAAGAGGCACAAGATATCAACAATGTGCCAAGCTTTTAAAAAAAGGAAAGGCTGTAAGTAGCTCTTAGGTTTCTAAAGACCACTAAAGGAGATTCCACCAAAACACTGTGTTAATTAATAGTTGTAAGTTTTGTCACTGCACAAACACATTGACCTGGTCATCTGGAAAATATAATTGTAAACCACTATTGCCTGAAGACTATTGCACACAGTTAGCGAGAGTCCTTGGCACAAAGCTGAGAAGCTGTTGTTTGGTTTTGAGGTGTTTTTAAAGCTACAATTTCTGGCAGATTTTCAGAGGAAGAGATCTACTTGGTTGGGCCTAGAAGAGGATAAGAGGAATAAACTAGACACAAAATAAGAATGTGGCCAGACACAACATAAAACCAGCACATTATATACATTTCTACATCCAGAGTCGTTATGTTTCAGACACCTTAACGCCTTCTCACATACTGTTATAGCGGGTTAAGGAAGAAAGCTTTTGTTCACATGCCATCCTTACCCAATCTGGATCTGCAGAAGTCTGGTGATGGGGTAAGTTAGGCTGCAAAAACTTTTAAAACGTATAGTATTATCTATATGTATATCTAGTTTAACGGTCTGACGTTCATCCACCTGCTGCTCTCTTCTGTCTGATTGTAGTGTGAGCTGATGGAGCCGACGGGTCAGTCCCCGAGCGCTGAAGATGAAATGAGATCTGCAGCCTGTGGACTGGTGTGTGAGTGGGCCCAAAAGGTCCTGAGTCGTCAGTTTGACAACGTGGAGGACTTGGCCCGCTTCCTGCTCAATAGCCACTACATTGGTACTAAGTCCATGGCTGCACTCACTGTTATGACCGGAACACCCACAGGTAAATATGTTAAGTTGGAAAGGCATTTTCAAAAATATAATTTGTTGTTTGCATTTGTGATTATTTACCTCAGTATGATCACTGCAGATTTAAAAGTGTCTTCCTAGTGTGATCTTGCAATTATTGTTACATTTCTATTCTCCCAAAACATCGAGGTCTTTGGCACGGTTGTCAGCTGTCCATGGTGCTGAAAATGTAACTAGGTTAATTGAGATGTTTATAACACATGTCTAATATTAACCTCCCCCATTATGGCATTTTAGTCGGAGGCGTTTGCAATAATAAACATAGGCTGATTTTCATTCATTTCAGGGGTATTTCACCCTGCTTCCACAGGTCTGCGCCTCGCTAACTGTGTTCTATTTAGATTTGAAAGATGTTAGAAATAAATGGTGACTTCTAGGAAAATGTATAATCACACTGAGTACATGATGGAATATGTAGCTCAGTGTACTCAACCTGACACAGCCATTAAGCACAAATTAAAACCAGGCTAAAACCAAAAGGAACAATTCTCCTACACTTCCTCAAAAGGAGCGGCCTCAACCAATTCATGTTGTCATTTTGTCATCACTTGCATATTCTTGAATGAGCCATATTGGAAATAGGAAATTCTCCATCAGTGAAGAATGATAATTACATAGCCTACTCCCACAAACTAAAAAGATTAACAAAAGATTAACAATGGTAATTCTTCCAATATATGTTTGAAATACTTGATAATACTGTTCATATTACTTCCCTTGCTTATATGTGGCTCTACAAGTCCTGAACTACTAAACCTGACACAATTGGCCGTGCCTGGTTTAAAGTGCTTTGCTCTCACTGACACTGTGTCCTTGTTAATAATAATTCTGTGAATTTTTCTACTCTTGACAGGAATGAAGACGCCAACTCCAGCCTCTGCGTTTGTGCCCACAGCTGAGGCAAACTCTTTCCAGCCCCAGGTGAAGACCCTGCCCTCTCCCTCTGTTGATGCAAAGCAGCAACTGCAGCGCAAGATCCAGAAGAAGCAGCAGGAGCAGAAGCTCCACTCTCCCCTCCCCAGTGAGACCCAGATCAAGAGAACAGAGGCCAGTACCCCTGGCCCCACCATCCCCTGTGGCAGCCCTGCTCTGCTCTCTCCTCAGCCCACCATAGGCATTGTAGTAGCAGCTGTCCCAAGCCCAGTCACGGTATGTGGCTGAATTTTTCCCACTGGTTATGCTCAGATATGTTATTGATGAATGTGCCTAAAAGTAATTTTATATTCTCATTGTTCTTCTCCCAGGTACAGAGAAGCAGGCAGTTAATGACCTCGCCCAGCCCTGTAGGGACAGCAGAGGGGAAAGTGTTGCCTGTGAACTTCCAAGTGGTCACTCAGACTCTTAAACAGTCCCCCAAAACTCCCCAGAATATCTCAGCTAGTCCTGTGGGTGATCGGCTGGTACGACACGGTACACGGTACGCCCAAATTCTGCCCAAGCCCTCTGCCACCAGTGCCATCACGCTGCGCTCACCCCCGACCCTGCTCATCACCAACAGCCCCATCAAAACTGTGATGCCCACTCCCCACGTCAGCTCAGTCAACGTGGTGAAGATGACGGCCATCACGCTGGCTCCCAGCAGCGGCACTACAACCGTGCGTCCTGCCTCGGCGGGTGTGAGTACCATAGCTGCTTCGGACGATTCCCAGCAGCCACACGTTGTGAGCTTGGTTACCCCTCAGTCTCCTGCAATCAGACCCAGTCTCACAGTCTGCACCACAACCCTCTCCACTGACACCAAAGTGGTGTCTGAAACTGGAAATGACACAGAGAAAACTGCTATTGGGGCCAAAGATGAGAGAGTGGCTAAGTTCAGAGCTGCCAGTGAGCCAAGCTTCCTGGTTAAGTGTTCTCCGGGACTAGACAAAGGGGCAAGGATAAAGAGTAACCCCACACCTCCCCCCAACTCTGTAGCTGGGATTCAGAACAGCAATATCAGTAACTGCCATGACAGTACTTTGTACTTGACTGTTGATAATCAGAACTCCAATAGCAACACGTCATCCATCGGCTCCTCCGCTGTTACCCCAACATCGAAGGATGCCTGCTTAGATGCCAAGAGCCCCAGGAAGCGCACAGGCTCAAGCGGGGAGTGCCATGTGATTCCCGTGAAGAGGGTGTTTATCTCCCAGCAGCCACTGGCTGTAGTTGACAATCCCAAACCTGGAGTCAGTGCTGCATTGAAGAGGATCCCCAGACCGGGAACCCCTGCCAGACCAGAGAGTGCCCCCTGCAAAGTGACTGTGAAACACACCTCCATAGGGCCCACACAGATCCTTGCACTCTCTGACTCGCCCATCACTCACACTGAGGGCTCCCAGACTGTTGTCAAACCCCAGGCCTTGGTGGTGAAACGCGAAGACCATTCACTCAGCACGGATACCAGCAACACGTCTGATCAGGCGTTGCTACAGCAGATCATACCAGCCAACTCAGGAGCACACGAAGCCTCTGTGATGAGTGAATTAAAGAGCACAATATGGGAGGAGGGACAGCTTGATGAGCTTCGAAAGCAGGCGTTTGCTCAGCAGATACCAGCAGAACACAAACAAGCCCCTACTGACCAACTTTCCCTCATAACTCAACCCCCTGAGGCCTCAGGCCAGCTCACCCTCACGCAGGAGATGGTTGACTTTGCAGGTTCTCAGCCCAGCATGGATTACTTCCCATTCAATGATGATGACATGACCCAGGACAGCATTGTGGAGGAGCTAGTTCAAATGGAGGAGCAGATGAAGCTGAAGGGCCTGTTTGGTAGCTGTGTTGATGTGTCTTTACAAGGCCAGTCAACCAGCAATCAAGGCTCTATCCTAAATGCTCACCAGGCCAGCACTACCTTCTACCACTCTGCCCACAGCAGTACCACTCCTGTCCAAACTCCCACTCCAACACCGACTCCAACCCCGACACCCACCCCCACCTCTGAAATGACGCTTGGGCACAGCCTGACAAGAGAGAGCCCCTGCTCCCGCATGGCTCCCATCACCCCTGTAGATGGAGCCATGGGTCGCCACACCCCCATCAGCACACCACTGTCCAACTGCAGCAGCAGTGTCCCCCCAAGCCCGGTGGAGTGCAGGAACCCTTTTGCATTCACTCCAATAAACTCAAGCATCACAGGTTATCATGACGCCAGCATTGTCTCCAGCAGTCCTGTTAAGCCCATGCAGAGGCCAATGGCAACACACCCTGACAAAGCCAAACTGGAGTGGATAAACAACCGTTATAACAGCAACTCTGCAGGTCCTTTGTCCAACCATAGCATTGGCATTCTGCCTAGCTACCAAGACCTCGTAGATGACCAGTTTCGTAAGCCACATGCCTTTGCAATTCCCGGCCAGTCATTTCAGGCTCAGTCGAGACAGGACTCTGCTCACTTTGGGCGCTTGACTCCCATTTCCCCAGTGCAGCAGCAGCTGGTAACAGGTGTAACTACTCCCACTAAACAGGAGAGTTTCGCTGTGCCTGCACCGTTGGACAACAAGGCATCAACCTCATCTGCATCCAGTACTTTCCGCTGCCGCAGTGTTAGTCCCGCAGTGCGCCAGAGAAACTTCAGTGGCAACACCGGCCCTCCAACCACCACCACCACAAATACCACCACCACCACCCGAGCCGTGGTTTCGCCCTTTAACTCCCCCATCACCTCTGAGGTATTCAACATCTTGTCCAACAGCCAGGCGGTCAGCTCTGTCCACAGCATGGTCCAGCGTAGCCAGTCTGTACCTCTGAATATCATGATGCAGAGTGAGATGCTGCCTGTGCAGGGTCAGAGTAACACCGCCAAAATCACCAATGTTCTTCTCAGCAAGATGGAAGCTGATGGGGATGATTCCGTCCGTGGCCTAGGCATAAACAACCTCCCCTCTAATTACACAGCTCGTATGAACCTCACACAGATCCTGGAGACCACTCCTAGCTTCGCTGGAGGAACTGCTCACCAGACTCAGCTGCCTGTTAGCTCCAGCCCTGCTGCCTTTGAGCTCCAGCAGCATGGGTACCTCACCACTGGCAGTGGAGAACAGGTGAGTTTCTCTACTGGGGACAGCCAAGCACAAGTGGGTCCTGGAGAGCAAGACCAGCAGCACCTCCAGGAGAATCCTGTGCAGACACAACCACTCCTCCTCCAGAGCACACAACAGCAAGAGGTGGAGGACGAGCAGCAACAGCTGGATTTCAACAACACTGTCAAGGACTTGTTGGGGGATGATGGCCTCAACCCCAGTTCCCAGTTGGTGGGTCAGGTAGCTTCGGAGCTTAACGCCGTGGCATCCGACTTCTCAAATGACATCAGACTGACCTCAGATCTGTCCAGTAGCATCACTGACCTTAACACGTTGGACACCAACCTGCTGTTTGACCCTAATCAACAGCAGGAACAATATGAAGACTCAACACTGGAAGAACTGAAGAACGACCCGCTTTTTCAGCAGATATGCAGTGATACTGTGAACTCTGGTTTTGACTGGCTAGAAAGCAAAGACCAGCCTACTACAGTAGAGATGCTGGGCTAATGTTATCTTTTATTCTATATGATTTCTGTTCCTTGTTGTTTGTTTGGTGCGTATGTAGTATATCTGTTTTTAAACTATAGTTTGTTGGGATTTGTCTGGACTTTGCCATTCGTTCTGTTAAAAGTGCCGGGCTTACCAGAAAATCTCTCCTAGTGACGTTTAGTTACTTCTGTCCTTTTTCATTTGTCACCCAGAGTTTCAGTACTTAACCACTTTTCTCCCTCATCTGAAATTAGAAAAGTAAGTAAAAAGTATGAGTACTGATGGCAGCATGCACTTGCAAATAGCAGGTTTGTATGGTATGAACATTAAGAGAAACATAATCTTCCATATTATAACCAATCAATAATGCAATATTTGTATTTAACAAACACTTAATGACAGTGAGATGGGTTGGAAATTTGGCACAAAAGACCAAAAACGTATACTGTTGTATACTATTTTTAGTGTGTGCAGTTCAAGTTCAACCAAATGGAGACAATATTGGAATTGTAGTATATGCACATAATAGTTGTAGTACATTTGCCTGCCATATCTGAATATTAAAAAGGGTGGCATCTTATGCTACCAGGTGCTGAATTTATGACATAATCTTTATACTTTATCATGTACCAAATCAGTGAAAACTGATTCACATCTGAGCATTGTCCAGTGAAATTTTCTTAAAAGCCTATACTTCTTGTACTGTTTAATATCTTATAAAGGGAGTAGGTGAATCAGTGGGGAGAAGATGGATATTCAGGCCACTTTGTGGACTATACATTGAAAGGAATCAACAACTGGCTGCCTTATTCCCAAAGTCCAAGGCCTTATGCCATCTTTAGAGAGACTGTATATAGTATGATGTTAAGAATCTTCGGAATCATCCAGAGCTTCATCGTATCAAGGCAGCTGTTACTCTGATATTTTCAGTACTATTTCTTATTGTTTTTTTGTTTGCAGTGGTACAATATAGATGCGTATTGTATAGGCTAACAACTACACTGTGTGTGCCCCTTTCAGCAATGGATTTAGAGGAATTTGATATGCTGTCATTTCATGAAAACCATGGCAGGCACACTTTCAGTAATAAGATATTGTTTTTGGCATGCTATGCTTCCAGCTTGGATAAGAATATCAATGGTATGGAGAAGGCTAAGTTACATAGAACGCTAGAGGCTGACATGTATGTATTGATGTCATCTTGAGATCAAGAGAAAATGAAACTATTGTTTGTGGAGAATCCAGCCTTATTTCCATACCAAAGATGATCTGTTTGAATAATAAGAGATTATTACACATAGTGACACTCCTTGTAAACATTAACAACAATGGGAAACGGGCAGCCTCGGAGATATAAAG
This sequence comes from Gadopsis marmoratus, assembly GCA_036023855.1. Taxonomy (NCBI): domain Eukaryota; kingdom Metazoa; phylum Chordata; class Actinopteri; order Centrarchiformes; family Percichthyidae; genus Gadopsis; species Gadopsis marmoratus. Next base: position 78,803 of record JAVQJF010036743.1, read on the forward strand.
TTTTATTGCATTTGAGGAAAAGGATTAAGTTGCATAAATCTTATGTACAGTATGTACATTTGTGAAATGGTCACTGTCCTATGTTTTATAGATAACCATGGACCTGAAAGCATGTTGAAACCATCACTGCTAGCCAGGTAGGCTATGTGATACAGTAGGATGCTTGCTTGAGTTTTTGGCTATTGTCAATGTTGTATAAGTCATGTTTAAGCTCCATCTGTAAATAGGATAGATACATAGAGATTTGATGTATCAAGACACTATATTATGGCCATTATTCTAGCTAAGTATGTGCCATTTAAAAGAAAAAAAAAGCTCAACAGATCTATAGTCGGCAAAATACTGTATGTTGTGTGTTACATTTCTGGCTCAATGTGTCGTACAAGTAATGCTGTCTGGTCTCGCTTGCTGATTTAATTTAATTTTTTTTAATTCAAAGCGGTTGCAGAAGCTTTGAGCAGGATCAAAAGCATGGTATATTAAGAAAAAAAAAGTTGTGATACTGTTAGCTTGTTGCAAACATCTCTGTGACAGACATGCTCAAAGCCTTTCAGCAGACACTGGAAAAAAATGATTACTCATGTTTCAACAAACTTTGGAGGTTCACATTATTGCACTAAATTTTTATGACACATGGCTTTGCCACATCTTTATGGACAAATATAATAATGGATGCCCACAAAAAAGAGAAATATTTTTTATGACAACATGAATAGGGAAATTAACTGTCAGAAAATGACTAATTGTCTTGTAGCAAAATGTGCATTAATCTCAGTGAGATACACATTTCTTACTCATTCTCATACATGAGAATATAAAGCATTGAGGGAAAAAAGTTAAATAACCTTTTAAAACCTACATGCTCATAATGTTGATAAATGATTGTACGCACGCATGTGTGATGACTTCTGTTGTACTCTGTATTCTTGGTAACCACTGTCTTATGTGATTTGGGCAGGTTTTGTTAACCAGACAGGCAGTGCTAGTTTCATGAGTTACATTACTTTTGTTGTGTGCTGTTTACTAAGTTAATCTTGTTCTATATGTTGATGACCGTTTTCTGTCGATTTTACATATTCTTATTTTGCAAAATGCATTTGTGAAGAAATGTAACATTTTCTCTTAATATTTTTCTTTTAACAATAAGGCACTGATATTTGAATTTGAATGAAGGAAATGCACCTCTTTATGAGTACAGGGGCTCCATCAAGCAGTGACTGATTCTTTACCTTTGACTGACCCAGAACCAACTCTGTTTGACTATCTTGTCCATTTCTACCAGTAGAAAAAAACCCTCCTCTGTGGTGTTGTCTGGTGTACTGCTTAATGTACAGTAGCTTGTTAATATTGCAAACGCGTTGTTTCTTTTTTCAATGGAAAGTACTCACTGGTGAGATTTTTAAAAGTGGTTTTAAAAGCCAATAAACTTTTTTTAAAGAATGTTCTTGTGTGTTTACGTGCTGATGATTTTTACATTTTTATTGTAGCAAATAAAAAGGGGCTTTAAAGCATGAGTCGAAGTAACTTTACAGGCCTTAGTAATTATTGTAGTTTAAAAATAGTCATATTGGGCATTAATAGTTGAACTGGATGATTTATTAGCTAAACAATTTCTATATTAGGTGTTATTGCCTCACTTTATCTACATTCTTTGGCTATTGATATGTTGTATACAAGCAGGAAACATCATCCTGTATTGCTTGTGAAATCTGTCAACTCACGTTGCCAAATGTGGTGGTGTGGAGGTCGAGGTCACCTGGTGAAATGTCACCAGGTAATGACAAGATTTTAGTAAAGAAATTGTGTCTGTCTCCAGTTTGTGACATGAAGTTATTGATTTTTTTTTTTTTTTTCAAACATGCTAATAATACTGATTATTTGTTTTTGGTCAAACACCAATTTTAATATTTTAGCAATCAGGTCTATGCAAAACCTTTCCACCACCCTCTTGGCATGAGGTTAGAGGTCATCAGCTCTTCAAATGACCTCTTAGGTCAGTGGGGGGGGTTGGCCTCTCCTAGAGACAAGCTCCAGCCAATCAGAGCCCAGTTGTTGTTCGGCTGCTCTGCTTTAACACGGCCTCCTGTCATTCATAACATGTTAATGACCGTAAGCCTATTGATTATTACCAAACAGCCTAACCTTAAGTCACGTGGAGCCCAACAGTAACCTCGACACCACAACATTTGGCAACGTGAGTCGACAGATTTCACAAGGATCATGCTTCCTGTTTGTATACAACATATTAATTGCCAAAGAATGTTGATAAAGTGAGGCAGCAATACAGATAACGCATTCACTGATGTGTTTATTTTAGGAACTGCCATCTTGCCATCCTTTTACACCTAAAATCATCAGTTGAGCTTTCGTGAGAGTGAAAAAACCTTTTTGTGTCCAGAGAAATAATATATTAGCCTTGTTTTTAATGCCAACCGATGTATGTCAATATCTGCTGTCTAAACACAGTAACACACAGGGATCTATATTAATTACCATCCATGACTAATAAACTACAACATAAGTGTGTTTCCTAATCAAGAAAGGGCCATTTTAAATACATAATAATAGATGCATGTGTTTCTCCGGGATGTAGAATCATTAAAAAAATTATTTGAAAATCTAAACTATTGAGTAAACACATTACCGGATGCTATTAGCCTGACCGTTGGTCTTGAGCCTTGAATTATAACTAAGGCTTTAGATGATTAAATCAATAGTTAGCTCTAATCAATACATAATTACACTCCGCTCTCATTTGATTGCATATTGAAGTGTGGAGGTGCATGTTTGTGGCAGAAATCCCTTAAAATCATTGCACAACCATTCATAGATGCTGAAAATAAAAGTTATATAATATCTTTTTGACGGCACAACAAATTTCCCAGTTTGAATGTGATGACTGCATTTACCTGAACCAATGGATGGGTGTTTTGCTGAGGCAGCATGGCTGATCTCACAGCTGGAGCCTATTGTGTTGCTATTGAATGAGGGCTGGGAGACGCGAGGGTCATTGTCAAAAGGCACGGTTGCTGGATCAATATCTGAATAAATTAGGCAGCTGACTTGCAGGCATCAATATCTCGTCATAATTATCAGGTTTTGTGGTAGAAGCAGATGCCGTTCATTGTGACCTTATTATCAGTGGTCTTCTGTGACTGATAATTCACTATGTTTATTGTATTTTGAAGTCTTAAATATTTGATACATAGAAAAGAAGATCTCACTAATCTAAGTTACTACATGGGAAATTTGTAGTTTGAAGGATATAGTCTATGGACCTGATCAGAGCTTGACATGTATGTGCATTTCAGCTTTATATAGCGTGTAAACAGTATGACAGAAAGCACTAAGCGCTAAAAGCCCTTTTAACAGGAAAAAAAGAAGAAACCTCATGAACAACAGAGCATCAAATGAGCGATCCTTCTTCCAGGACAGACCCACACAAATGTCTTGTATACAAAGTAAGCAGGAAAAGCATTAGTGAAATAAAAAAATGGAGAAACAGAATGACAATTTTATAGGTAAATTAAGTACAAACATGTGAAAAGTATGTATCAAGAAAAGATGCTGTGCAATGTTTAGGTGCAGTTAAGGACTGATGGAACCTGGACCAGTGTCAAAACCTGTGCCAAGAAGAGCTGAAAGGTTAAGCTTTATTTATTTAGGAAGTCTCATTTAGATCAAACAATGATTTACAAGAGATAAATTGCATATATACAACATCAAAACAAGACAGTTCAGTCACACAAACCAGTTAACACCTACACAGACACACGTAAGTATTATTAAAATATTAGTAAGAAAGAGGACAGATTATAAATACATAGAAGAGGCAAAACTCAAGGATACCAGAGGGAGAAATTATTTCAGTAAAGTGCAATTTTATATAGTTCCTGCCTCTGTGCATTTGTCAACAACCAAATATGAAAATAGATACACATTATTCAGCCACACAGACCCCATTTGTTTATAGTGTTACACATGTGACCCTCGTTGCTACCAGGTTCAACTCCAGGTGGGTCTGATCATGACGTCATCCTGTAGGTGCAATGAATGGCAGTTCCTGCTGGGGGCCCCTGGGGGCCCCGGACCTCACTTTGAGACACGCACGCTTGCGTCTGACGAGTGAGATCTGCGCATGCGTAAGGCCTCCTCCCCCCCCCCCCCCTCCCCCCGGCACCCGGCACCCCAGTAGAGCCGCTGGTCCTCCGCTACCGGCAGAAGTGGTTTGGGGGCTGGACGGACGGGCGGAGAGCGGTTGGGGGGGAAATGACACAGCGATCTGGATAAATGGCGAAGTTTAAGATGAAAGTCTACCATCACTGGCTACTTTTTGTTTTGTTTCTTCCTTTATCAAGTAAGTGTCCTGGTGTTGTTGTTGCTGCAGATGTTGTCCTTGTTAATAACACCTGCTTTGTGGACTGATAACGTTAACTGCCTATACGACGTTATCGCTTCTCTCTGAAACATACCAACATGTAACTATTTTGTTCAAACACAACGTTGTTGTTGTTGTTGTTGTGAACCACGTTGCCTCAGACTATACAACAAGACAGGTTGTTAAACTGTCCCCGTTCTGTCAGTCCGGTGTCTCTCTGTCCTCACATACTCACATATACTTGGACTATATACAGTTGATATACAGATAACGTGATATTTGTGACAGCACATATTAAAACACCAAAACATCAGTGTTTCTGAAAGATTAATGCTGTTTTATCAGTATAGCACTAACCCACGTATGGCGACCATCCTAATACAGCTGCTGTTACTTTAACATTTGTTTCAGGTCGTTTAACAAAATCATTCTGTATGGTCTTTTTTTTATCTTTTTTGTTTTTTTTTTAAATCAATGTAGTTTTCTTATAATATTTCCATTAGTACATGATAAGTGTGCTCTGTCAGGCTACATAGTTACTGTTGTGCAGCTGTACTCATCCATTACTCAGAAACAAAACCAATAAATGCTCCCATTCTTTTCGTCTAGGTGTTTTATCTTTCAGCGAGTTGTCCTTCATCACAGAGCCGGCTGACGTTACTGTTCTACCAAAGGACCCTGCTGTCCTGGACTGCCAGGCTCATGGGCAGCCTCCAGTCACCATTAAGTGGCTAAAGAATGGAGTTCGGTTGGCAGAAAGTGAGCATATACAGTTCTTGCCCAACGGCTCCTTGTACATACCAAAGATACAGCATACAAATGAGGGATCAGATGAAGGATTCTACCAGTGCCTCTCCAAGAACAAATATGGAGCTATCCTAAGCCAAAGATCACATCTGACTATTGCAAGTAAGTATGGCGCTCAGAGTGAAAGGAATTCTATGGAGCTAACATGGACTCTATTCCTGTTTTCCACTGTTGGGGCCAAGATGAGGATGGGTTAAAGTTGTTGGTGATATACACTTTGTGGTGTCAACAGGCAGGCATCAGAATGGCAAGTTTATGGGTTATTCATTTGGAGATGGGAAGCAGATGTACCCCACCCCACTCTTTTTTTCTTTACTTAGGAAAAACCTCTTACGTCCGGGTTTCCATGTTATTGGAAGTTGTTCAGACTTGGCTGTGCTTGAGTTTAAAGCTGTCAGCCCAGTTATAGGATCATTTTAAGAGACAGTTAAAGATAGATGGAGAGTCAATCTAAAAGCTCATAAATACTCCACAAATAGGCAGCCCTGAGTCTGACTACTCTGTCTTTTCACTGTTCTGAGGGAAAGAAACACTTGCACACCTGTGAAAGTACTCAGGAAACATTAGCAAAAAGCTAGACATGAGATGTCTCTCTTTTCCTGTGTTAGTGGCATTGCATTGTCATTGCAGACTGTGGCTCTGTGTAATTGCTGAATGGTCTGCTACACAGAGGAATCTCTGAAAGGCCATTTGCCTTTTAGCCTTTGTTTGGAGCAACCCTGACCGCCCCGGAAGAAAAGGCTAGGTTTTCAGGGCATTTGTTTGTCCAGATATCAGTGGACAGGACAGCTGTGTCTATTCAATGGGCCTGGTCTTCCATGGGCACTTTTCACAGGTCTTAGAAGGGATATCCCATGAGCAGTGTCATGGAAACGAACATGGCCTTCTGAAATATACTGATCTTGACACTGATACTGACACTGAGGGTAGAAGGTTTGGGGCGATTTGTCCTAATACTCAATAGGACAAAACTACAAAGAACTAGATAGAGCTATCACACAGGAAGTGATTTATAAATATTGAAATACAAACAGGAAGAAGTTATTGACACACCAACTCTTTGTCGTGATTGTTGCAAATCTATTAATGGGCAGCAAAAATCGTTGTTCTATAAGACGACCACATAAAAACACTCAAAAGTCAAGTTTGGTCTGATGTCCATCCTTTGTCAATGAAAGGGTTAAAGGTTTTTGGTCAGCTGTAGGCGGGGAGGGGAGGATGGGCCTCCTCTGTGCTCCCCTTCTGTCCAGAAGTCCTGGGGGTCAGGGGTCAGCAGGGAAAGGCTTTGTGATGTCACAGGCCTGCTCTTGCTGGGCTGCCCTGCTGTTCTTTCTCCCAGCCCACAATCCTTTTCACTGGCTCTGTCCCTCTGTTGCCCTGTCAAGCAGAGCGCTTTTGTTAAAGAAAGGCCAGTTTGTCATGTGATTGAGTGGGCCTGATATTCCAGTAAATAGTGTTGATCCTTTCAATACATGTTTACGATCAGGAAGTATTTTCCTTGTCATTCTATGACCAGTTTCAGCACCTCTTTTGCATTTTACAGAGGGTGTCAGATATCTCATATTTCTGATAATATTTGCAAAACAAGTACATATATGCTTTGCTATTATAATTTAATACTACTGTACCATTTCATATATGATATGAACAACATGAGAATCACAAGGTGCTCTTCTAATGGTAAAGTGACTTCGATCTGGCTCCCAGTTTGGGCTAAAATTGAATGGACAGGGGGTTGAAGCGAACTTTGACCTCTTAGAGAAACCTTTGTGCTGTTTGACCTAGACATTGATTTGTTCTATACAACTGAGGTGACCATATTAGCGGATCAGTCTGTGCAGGCCACACCCACCATCTACACCACTGATCCCAGCCAGAGTGAAGACGGTCTGTTACCTTTCGGTGGAGAGCAAACACTCACATTGTTTTTAACTTCTTACCAGGCCCATGATGCTCACCAGTCAGCCATGTTGTCTGGAGACAGAATAGGTGGATCATTTCTGACTTCATGATAATGCTGACCATTAGAACAGAAGTAAATGTATTTTGGCATGGGATTTGGTTGTCATTTATTAAACCTAAACCAAAACCTACTGACATTTCAGAGGAGCATTTCACAAACAAAACATAAAAAGGCCCTTTTTTTCTAGCCCTGGTTTAAGCTAACCCCCCCAATGCACTTCATTTAAGCAGGGTTATCAGTTTATCTGTGAAATGTTGATGAGATTGGTCTTAAATTAAAGGATTGCTCTTAAATGTGGAGTTTCAGTGGGAGATCAGGGTATTGATTTTCTTTAACATGATATTGACTTCCTTCCTGTGAGTGCGGGGGAAGGGAGAGACTTAGCACCTTACTGAATTAAGGTAATTGGTCATATCTTACAGAGTATTCTGGAGATAAATGCAGATTGGGGGTTGCTAATTTGTGGTGATTATTGAAGGACCTTTTGAATACACATAAACACAATGTGACTCAGCAACCTGTGAACAGTTCTTTGAGTCATTTTAAAGCAGCTATGTTTATATGTAATCAGTGTCTATGTAGCAGGGTCTAAATACAACATTAACATATGCATAGCTGTAACATGAGCAACACGAAACCTGTGAAAATGGCATATTTTGCCTATATGTAGTGTGTCAACCCTGTCTTCTGCACAAAATCGGTTTAGGTTTAGATTTCAACATTGTTTTAGATACTTTTCTATTCCTAATGGGTGCTTGCAATCCTTCTTATGCAAAGTGAATTGATTCATTTTTGCCTATAACAATGCATCATTCAGTGTCATTCCTCAATTGATCCATTGATTGGACCAGCTGGTCAGTATGGGACCTGATAACTCATCTGCTCAAAAGCGAGATCATGGTGCCTTACAAAGATCAATTCCTTTCATATAATCAGTTAACATCCATCAAAGTCAGGGATTTGCATGCATAATCTATAATGTTTTACCAAAAGTGACAGAAAATGTAAGCCCGCTGCTAAAACAAATTGATTTCAGAAAGTTAATAAGATGGTTTTCAGTTGTTCTACTGCTGATACTTCCGGCATTGATTGATCATTTGTTATCTCCACAGGTATCTCAGAGTTTGTGTTGCATCCTGTGCCTATGGTGGTGGCTGAGGGCTCAGTGGCACGATTCTCCTGTGCGGTCACCTCCAGCCCTCCTGCCACCATCACCTGGCAGCTCAACCAAAGCACATTGCCCCTACAGACGAACAGGTACCTGCAGACACGCCTTAAGTCATTTTAGGCACTATCGTACCGCCCCCCATATAGTCCACTTGTATTTAACATGTATGTATAATCTAGTAGCAGCTCCCAAATTCTGCTGCTGTCCAAATTTACTCTCTACTTTAACCCTAATGTTGCCTTTGTATGTTCCCAGAATAACGGTTTTGCCCAACGGAGTCCTTCAGATACATAATGTACAATTGGAAGATGCTGGACAGTATCGTTGTGTGGCAACTAACATCGGTAGCTGTTTGAAGAGTAGCGAGGCCACACTGACAGTCAACCATGGTACAGAGACTGCATTAACTGGGTTTTAGGACTGAGCATTAAACCATCATATTATATAGGGAACGCTGAATTTATTTTTAACGTTTTGCTTTTCTCGTGAAGATGCAGGCCCTAAAGCACGTCAGAGGCCCAGGATCATTGCTGGACCTCAGAATGTCACAGTTTCTCTTCACCAAACTGTGGTGCTGGAGTGTGTGGCCACAGGCATTCCCTGGCCCATCATCTCCTGGAGCCGTGCTGACAGTAAACCCATTGATGTGTACAACGCTAAAGTGCTGGGCAATGGCAACCTGGTTATTACTGATGTCAGTTCCAAGCACAGTGGTGTCTACCTCTGCAGGGCCACCACCCCTGGAACCCGCAACTACACTATTGCTGCAGCCAACATCACAGTTCAAGGTACAGATAACTCTTAAGTAGTAGTTCAAGACTTGAACCAATGCCAAAATTCTGTGTTTTGATTTATGGATTAATAAATGGTAATCAATAGACTGTGTTTTCATCACTTTTTCTTACAACACTTTTTCAGTGCCACCATCCATTGTCGAGAGGCCTGAGAGCCAGACCCGTCCAAGAGCAGGTACTGCTCGGTTTATGTGCCAAGCAGAGGGAGTGCCCCCCCCACGCATCAGCTGGCTAAAGAATGGGGAAGAGGTTCACTTAAATGGGAGGATTAAGATGTACAGCAGGTATTGCAAAACATGAGTAGTGGTCACAATCAAACATGACTAAGTACCATGAAAAAACCTGCCTTAATCGAATACCACTAAATGTCTTGTGGTTACTTTTCTAAGGTTAGCACTGATTGTTAATATATTGTTTATTGTTTCACAGTAAATTGGTGATTACCCAGATCATCCCTGAGGATGATGCCATCTATCAATGCATGGCAGAGAGTGAACAGGGCTTTGTGCTGTCCTTGGCTCGCCTTATTGTTGTCATGTCCGAGGATCGGCCCAGTGCACCCAGAAATATCCATGCTGAGACCATATCAAGCGCTGCTATCTTACTGGCCTGGGAGAGACCTCTCTACAATGCAGACAAAGTCATTGCCTACTCCATCCATTATATGAAGGCTGAAGGTGAGACCAAGAGGAAGAACCATTTCATTCTATTTTAGGTTTTTCATTTGAGCTTAAAAAGATCAGTTGTTAACTGCGAAGGATGAAGGTGTGAGAAGATGCAAGATGACAGTCAACCACAATAAGCCATCTCACTCTCTCACATATGATCAACTTTCCTTGGTGAAGGCCATCTGTTGTTGCTGCACAGAGCAGAGGTCAAGGAGGACTCAGAATGGCAACTTCACTGAAATAACAACAGGCTTACCCAGCCCATTGTCCACTCCCAGCTCATTCTGCTTGCAGTTAAAGGGACAGTGTAACTTTTTAAAAGCCTCACAGTCTTGCAAGCCAGTAGCTTAAGGAGATATTTTACTTATCATTACATTGATATGTTAAGTAAATGTATGAAGGGAAGTCTGCCGTTCTAGTAAACACATTTTAAGATGTTTAAGTAGGTTTGCTTTAAGTGGCCTTGAAGCAGCTATGCAGCTGTGCCTTGCGTTACACATGTTGTAGAAAAGATGAGTGACATTCAGAAACTGCAAGCATCAAGCTTATCAAAACACTGACTGTTAACCTTTCATAGAAGTATCTTCTTCTTTGGACAATCCTAACTTATCTCCTAACCTACTTTTTCCTCGTCTTTTTCCTCTGTTGCATATCAGGTCTAAACAACGAAGAATACCAAGTTGTTATTGGCAACGACACGACCAGTTATATCATCGATGACCTTGAACCAGCTCGAAACTACAGCTTTTACGTTGTGGCTTATATGCCAATGGGAGCCAGTCGTATGTCAGACCAAGTTAGTCAACATACCCTGGAGGATGGTAAGCATAGAGCATTGAGACTCCCAGCATTCCTTGCAATAAATCACTCTGGCAGTTGAGCTAAAATGCATGCAAGTGATGTGTGTACAGAGCACATTTTGTGTAGCCATAAGGGGGATGGGCATGTTCTTGTGTATTTCACACACTAACAGCAAATTGGTTTACATGATGAATAGGAGTGCACCAGTTTAGCTTTATGCCAGAATGTGTGTTTTCTCAAGAAATCCATCACTGCATCAGAGTCAAGTATATTTGTTATATCCATGTTTTTCCACAGTGCCTTTGCGTACCCCAGAGCTAAGTCTGACCAGCCAAAGCTCAACAGATATCCAAGTTAGCTGGCAGCCGCTGCCCTCCAAGTTGAGCCGCGGTCGGCTGTCTGCATACAGACTATCCTATCGTACAGCTGCGGACAGCGCTGTCACCTCTGTGGAGCTACCTCAGAACAGCACCGAATATCTGCTGGAGGGCCTGGAGCCTGACACCATCTACCTGCTCCGTATGGCTGCAGCCACCCGTGTGGGCTGGTGTGAGCCTTCTGCATGGACCTCGCACCGTACACCTAAGATCTCCAGCAGCAAAGGTAAAACTGCAGGAGGCTAAAGAGAAAAGAAAAAAAGAGTTTGAGAGCTGGTGAAGCTGTATGTTTTATAGAGACGTTTTCACATCATTTTTGCAGTTGTCACTAAGTTTCCATTGAATTTATATTTTGTCAAAAGCAGGCACCTACACTAGGGTAAGAAGCAAACAATAAGTACATGCTATAGAGTAATATAATCACATGGTGCCAAACTTGTAACTGGATATGCTGTTGCTTTTCTCAGATTGCTGTTTTGTTGCTCGTAGAATCACTAGAGCTCATGCAGAGTGACTGGCTTATGACTAGAGTTTACTCTTGTTGCATTGTCCCACAGTCTTTGTGTTGGTTACCCAGGAACCTTTGCCCTTCACTGTCAGTGATGTTAGAGTGGCCTGTCACGGGTCATAAAGAGAGGGCCTCAGGCATCTATGTGGGAAAATGAATAGCCTCTTTTCATGGCCTGGTGTGTTGGGGGAGGCTGTTTGTCCACCAAAGCTGCATTTCTAGTTTTCAAAAGGTTAATTATATATTTAGGCAATGTAGAGAAGAGCAGATCCTGTTTATTTGAGAGCAAGGTCTAGGTTTACTTGTGAACAAACATTTTCTTCCAATATGCAGCTTAAATTATAACTCTGCCACACCCAAAAGTTTCTATTTGAATTGACACTTCTGAGAAACCATTGTGGAGATGATCTTCCATCCATCCATCCTTTTTCCATACCCAGTGTCCTGCTGTTTTTTGTTGTTCATAGCTTTAGTCTTCCATTATTCTCAGAAATATTTAAGATATGAATATGTATTGATCCCATGCCTGCCTTCTCTGCCCCTTAGTGCCTTCAGCCCCTACTCTTCAACTCGAGCCGCTTAACTGCACCTCCATTGTGGCACACTGGCAAAACTCCCCAGGATCTGTGGCTGTCCAGGGTTACAGGTTGTGTTACCATGAGGAAGGCCAACCAGAGCAGCCCATCATCCAGCTGCAGGCTCAGACCTATACCTACACCATCAGTGGCCTTGGTGAGTGATGCACTCTTGTTGTCATAGATGTCTAGTTGTGAGATGGTGGAGCAGATGAAAAACATTATATATATATTTGACCATGTTAGTGCATTTCTGCCATCCAGCCCTGTGATTTGGTGTGACAGCTGAGAGTGACCAATGTGTTCTTACTCAAATGGGTCTTCCCAATTTAATTCAGTAGGCATTTGGATGGTGCATATGCATTTTTGCCCTCTGTCCTGATCAATATGGGCTGACCCCTCTTGCCTACCCAGCAGCCCTCTCCAGTCTGGCTGTGGTATTGTGTGAAATCAGGCTCCCAGGGTTAGAGGTCAGGGTCCAGATGTCCCTCCCACCACCGTTTCTCATCCTGCAGCTTGCATAATTACCCCTGGCCATTGTGTTGTGTTCAGGGCCAGACCTGCCCTATAAGAACCAGGCCACTACCCCCCTTTATATGGACACTGGAGCACTCAAACAAAGACCCCTGGGATTGCCAGAGCTGGACCAAGCCACTGACCTCTGCCCGTGAGACAGCAGTCCTGGATTAGGACCCTGCCCCCACTGGTCATCTGTGCTGTCCATGTAAATAACCTACAGCAATCTACATGCAATATGAACCAGAGTCATACTGCTCAAAACTGTTAGCAATATAATTTTGTCTGATGTGAGTCTTCAAGCACAGTGTGGTTCCTACTCAGTTTATACCCAAAATGTTTAAGTAGAAATTGGTAGGTTGTTACTAAATGTTTTTAATTTAATTGTTTTTTTAGTAATAACTTGCTTGAAAAGTAGAACCCTTCAGTATGTTACTGTATTGATATTCACACAAACTACTGTCATTGGTTCCATGTTCCATAATATCACAGGTTTCCATATAAGTTCTATTTAGGAGCCATGTTTCTTTCTGCGTTGCTGCAAGTTTAAGGCTATAATGCAAGGGCAGTAGGAAGCACATGAAAGGGGGGACAAAAGGGGCCCACCTCATATCCCACAGTCCTGCCCCAGATTCCTTGTGTTCTATCTTGGCCTGACCTGGTGAACCCAGTCAACCCCCCCAGTCCCATGGGCCTAGGATCCCAGCAGCTGAACGCTGCCCCTGGCCCAGCCCCCACAACAGGCCTGGACACACCGCCTTTACTGGTCAATACCCAATGGCCGACCTTTCACACTGGAGGCATAAAACAAATCTTAACACTCCCTGAAAATGACCTGATTAAGGAGCTAAGGCAATGGTAGCTTTTCAAGTTAAAACACTAAATTGGACTGTATATTTTGAAATGAAAGCTTCCCAGACCCAGACCTCGATGATCTTTCTGATTTTGCTAGTACTTGTATCGTTTTGAGATACTTTTCATATAGCTTATTGGTCATCACCATATTTAGTGGGCCTTGGGGCTGGTTGATGTTTCTCATGCACCTTACAAATGACAACACATGATAAATGAGAGGTTGGGGTGACTCAGGAACCATGCATTGTCCATGCATGGGGGATGGCCAGTTATGACCCACAAACTTCCCCTCCTGCAGCTAATTGTCAATGTGTCTGCCTTTTATTTTCGGAAAAAAATAAATGCTGCTCTATTGTTAACCATCCCTTTTGGTATATTAGTGGTGATATTTCAGGTTTTTGGCATTATTAACCAAACATTTGGCCCCCATTGGACTGTTCATTCTCTTTGTGCAATCATTGTAATGTCAGTTTGAAAAACCTTCCATTTTAGTCTTAGCAACATGGGCAGAAATGGCTGAAAATTGATATGTTTAATTTGTATTCCAGATCCAAGGAGAAAGTATCGTGTCAAGATTCTGGCTGTCAGTCAAGCTGGAGATGGCTATCAGACAGACCAAACAACTAGTACTCCAGGATGTGTGTGTAAGTACATTTCTTTTCCAAATTATTTCCAAAGTATTTCAATTTAAAATGGAATACAACCTTTTTTCAAATTGAGAAACGTGATGATAATATGCATTTTCTTTGCCTCATTCAGCGGCTAGACACCAACTGGCAGCATCCCCTCCGCCTCCAGACCACGTGACTGTCCTGGCCAACAATTCAACTGCAGTGTCCCTGCACTGGAGCTGTCCTGCTTTCCTCTCTGAAAAGGCTGTTAGCTATACAGTCCGTTGTACGCCTGTGGGCACCCACAATGCCTCTGCTATACGCTACCTACAAATGTAAGCGGAGAACCAAAGGAAATTCAGTATTTTACCTCTGGCATGACAACTAAAGCCTCTAAAAGATCTTTTAGCTCTAGTTGCATAAGTATTTATGTTAGTTACACTGTATGATTACGAAAGTTGTGTGGATATGGCCCTTGTACTTTTCATCATTGGCTGTTTGTAATGATGATATAGGAATTTAATTTTAGCCTACAGTTGCGCATTTTATACATAGAGTAGCTCTGGATTATTGTCTGCCAAATGCCCATAATGTAAAAATGTTGTTTGTCCACAGTACCAAACAGAGCGTGATAGTTCAGAATTTGGATCCAAACACTCGCTATGAGTTTGTTGTGCGTCTCCATGTGGACCAGATGTCGAGTCCCTGGAGTTCTGTTGTTTACCGTCAGACTCTGCCAGCAGGTAATAAATTGGACATGTACTGTAACATCATTCTGCCATGACGGTGGTGCTTCCTGTGTATCCCACTATTTCCTCTACCATGCAGACTCAAATCAGATAATTGCACTTTGTAAATCTTTGTAAATGTTATGAATGTGATTTCTCTGTGTACAGCGCCTAGCTACCCACCTGCAGGAGTGAGAGTATCTCTGATTGAGGATGACACTGCCCTGGTGTCCTGGAGGGAGCCCACAGAACCTAATGTGGCGGTTACACACTATACCATCCTGTACGCTTCCCAGAAAGCCTGGTTGGCTGGACACTGGCAAATAATGCAGAGGGAGGGTGAGTAGTGTACTGGATCATGTTATCTGTAAAGTCAATGATGCAGAATGTATTATGGGAGAACTATGTGTGCCATCACCACCTCTTACAAACACCTAAAATAATTGCATAGATAAATAGTGAAAACGATGAAGTAATGCCATATAAGAGATTTACAAATTTCAGTTAAGCACAATCAACTAACCACTGAAAATACCTAAAGCACTTTTAACCACCATAGTACGGGAAACCTCACCCGGCCCGGCTCGGACACCCTAGAGTTCTCTAGGGCATATTAAGCAAATAGGAACATTTTGTTTTCAGGAAACATTTCAATTTATCTTGCTTTGTTGAATGTGACTCATCTACACTACCCAAGATAATGTGATAATTAGTGTATCCCCATCGACATAGGGACGTTCTCTCACCACTAGTCATACTAGGCTGTGTATCACCTGAGCTGTAAAAGTGTATACATGTTGCATACATTCATTTTTGCAACATTAGGTGTTCCTGTATCAGTTCTCTGTATTTCTAATCCTTGTAGTGTGTTTGTTTACAGGAACCCATACAATGGCCCTGCTGGAGAAACTGGAGCCGGGGAACGTCTACCTGGTGAAAATCTCTGCCTCCAACCAGGTCGGTGACGGGCCTTTCTCTAACATTGTGGAGCTGCCACCGAAGCATGGAAACACCCACCGCAGCAAGAACCCCAGGCACTCTGACAGCTTGCCGGATGCAACAGGTAAGCATCATGGAGCACTGGATGGTAGAGGCGTCTCATCTGGAAGAGGTTGATTAATTTCTTATATCAAGCTGGTAGTTATGTGGCATTAAGTCCATAATTATATGAAAGTAAATCTATACTCTTGGTTTGACTTTTCCATATGGAACTTTGAAAAAGGTTTTTCTCAGGCTACATTGTAATATTAATGCCACTTAATGTGAGACAACCTTTATTAAATCCATGTAACTTGTGTTGACAAAACTGCATTTTTACAGTGAGGTAATGCACTTTGTTGTTTATTGATGGACATACCCAAAAAGGTCTGTGATCCTAACAGGAGTATAGGTTTATAATGATTAGTAAAAGTGGTCAATGGTCTCTGGTTGCAAACAATCCACTAGGAGGCGTAGGTCAGCAATATCTGTTAACCCTAGTAATAAATAAACAAAAGAGTGGTTTAGTAATAAAATAATAAAGTATAGAGTTTTAATTTATATTGTGTTTTATTTAAATTTGGACATTACATTTAAATAGCAGTTTAGTTTTTGTTCATTATCAAGTTAGATTTAAAATGTTAATAATTAGTTTTGGTTTATTTCTTAGATTTTGTTAAGTTTTAATATTAGTATTTTCATGCAAATAATAGATGCACGTGAAGGTTTATTAAACAGCAGTTTCTAGGTCAATTCAGTGTTATCTCTCCGCTGCATCTTAATTTTCTCTCAACAATTGTATCTAATGTGTAATTATTTGCCATCTGACACTTTGCTTTGTTTATTTTGCAGCGTTCTCTGATGGTCGCTACCATATAGACCAGAGGTCTATGACGGGTATTATCGTTGGTGTGTGCATAGCCTTGGCCTGTATTGTTATGTGTGCCTTGATCCTCATCAGTAAGGGCAGACCAAGGTACTGAGCATAATCATTTGGTATAATAAAAAACATTTGACAATTATATCATAAAGCATAAACAATATATTAGTTTCTGACATGTATTTATGTTATTATCTTTGTGTGACTCATAGAAAATCCTTCAGTCACAAAGTCATTGCTGTGGGAGCTGCTGAAGATCCACGTGCTGGTTTGTCTCTGCCCAATGAATACCATACAGAGAATGTTGAGGTCCTCATACCCATGATAACTGAACACTTTATAGATGGCAAGGTGAGACAAACAAAACAGAGTAAATGATCTTCTGATGACTGCTCATTTCAGAAATAGAATTTTAAGTTTCACACTTACATGTTTTTTTGTTCAAAAGAGCACAGGACCATTAAACAAAATCTGTATTTCTCATATATTTTCTCATTTCTTCTAGGGTGGATCTCATATGGTCATAAATAGTTCCGGTCCAGTCAGCAGCAAGAATCAAAACAAGAGGTGGCTGCTCTACAAGGGGGAGATCAGGAATCCAGCTGAGAGTGATGTAAGTGATGCAGTGTTATTCTGGTCAATCAGCTTTCTTTTCAGTCACATTTCTTTTTATCTTAATTTGTATCTTTTCTCTCTTAGCTTGACAGGAGAGCCAGCTTGTATGAGACTGGCAAAACTGTTCTGAGGTATGAGGAGCATTTAGGTTCAGCGCCCCTGCCGCCCTCGTCCCGGGAGATCATCTATGGACCTTTTCACTCGGAGAGCTCTCACACCAGCGAGGGCAGCCAAGAGACGGGAGACTCTGGACACTACTCCAACGAAGAAAGCAACGAAGAGATGAGCAACCCTTCGACCAGCCAAAGCTCCAGACCTGAATCTTTTGGGCCTGAAGATATTTCCACCGTCACTAAGTTGAAGCAGTCTTTGGAAGTGGAAAATGAGGATATGCTGAGCCACCCCCTCCATCACACCGCCCCTGTTGCTACCCAGCTCTGCTGCACCTTGGAGGGCTCTCATCCTGCCCTGCACACGTCCAAAGCAGTCAGCTCCTGACATCACCTGGCCTTGATCTGCTCTCCAGCAGCCGAAGCTACGCCACTTCTACGTCGTTTGCTTCCTGAGTTGAGCCCCGCTGTTATTTCCTGAGGCACAAGGGATCAGGGAGCCAGCTGCTGCGATGGAGGAAATGTGCTTTTGCTTCGGGTCTACCTCAGGATTTTGTATGAATGTTTGTTACAACATTTTATTTCCATTTTTTAAAACTTTCTACCTGTTTCTCTGTGTTTGCCATTGTCTGTCCTAAACCAAAGCTCACCCATGATGAATGTTAAAAAGAATGTCAAAAATGTACGGTGATACATTTTCATTATATTTAATTTCTTTCCACTGGAGCAGAGGGTGTAGTTGAGCCCTTTTCACTGAATATCTACCTCCGTGTTCTGTACTTGTACATACATTACTACCTCCTTTTCACCACATATTGTGCAGTATTTTCTCAGACTCAGGGGACAAGGTGAAAACATTTCATTTACCTCTGTTGGGGCGTTATTATCTAGAGGTACTCATTTTAAAAACTGTCAAAACTTTTATTTTCCCGGTTGAAAGAGCTTTTGTTTCACATTGTTTGTCTTCGAATGATGTATGTTGTGAAAATAACAAGTGCATTAGATATTGTCAAACAGTTTGAGCTTTATTATAAAATATTGTTTGGCATTCTCAGTGCACTGATCGCAAAGCTTTAACATAGCCTTAGTATCAAAAGGGCTTTGCATACTATAGAAGATGAGATCCAAAGACGGGAAAATTTGTACCCAAAGAGTTTTTGATAATACAATAGATATTCTAAGGCAACCAAAAATATAGTGGATGTATATTGCGGGTGCGTTTGCCAAACCTTTGATCTTGCAATTGATGTAAATTTCTTTTAGAATGGTGGTTTGAATGCTTTTTTTTAGTGTTCATTTTCTTGATGCTTTATTCTGGTGAAAGCTTTAGCACAAGCCTCCCCGGCTTGTGTTCCATTTGCCTTCCAGACCATTGCTAAACGCAGCGGTGATGCCGATGCTATTATCCAAAGAGTTGTCTGCTTCCTCAGATGGTTATACGACTTTTCATTCAGTGATCCTTGGTACTATGAGGTGGAAATTATTGACACAAAAGACCAACAATCCAGTGTGTCCTGTTAGTGATAGATGATGATATTTATTCTTTGTGTAGAGAATCATCTGTCACCCTTCACCAATATTGCTGTATGGGGAAGAATCCTCTTTCACTCTCCATAATATTTCTTGTCCAGGTGGGGCAATGAAGGATTCTGACTATCAAAATGGAAACCCAACGTGTGAAGAGCAACATAATCAATTTTTATATCTTTGTAATACAAATAATCCTAACCAAAGAAACTTGAAGTCTCTGTTATTTAGTGATTTTCTTTGGTTTTCATTTACATTATTTACATTTCAATGTGATATACATTTCCAATGGTTTGGATTGCTAGAAAGGCATTTTTACATTTTTAACTTGAGATGTCATAAACTGTTTTGCTGTCTTTTTATCACCATGAGATCACTTGACTGATACATATGTTATATTGGACATTTTTTTTAGATTGTCTTTTTAACATTATGTTGTAACCAAAACATTTCCCCATTTTAATGTGACATTTTAGTAAATTAATAAGGCTGATTTCCAGTTGTTTTCCTGTGTAATGCGTTAATATAAAAGGTTAATTTGAAAGCCACAGATAATTTTGCTGACTTAACTCAGGTGCCAAATGTAGATTTAGAGTTTAGACTTAAACTGTTATTATTTGAGTTATGGTTTTCTGATACTTCTGCTTTTGAATACCAAAATAGATCTTTTAAACCAAAATGAGCAACAGAACAAAATATTTTAAGGGTTGAAATGTTGCAACAGACTTTTTTGATACTCTCAAGATGATCACAAATACTAGATAATAAAATTGTTCTCTGAGAAATACATTTAGTTTCCTGGGGTTTGTCAGTGTGTGTGTGTATGTTTGTGAGCAAATGAAACTCCCTTTTAAGTATTTATTGAAAAGTTAAGATGAAAAGGACTATTTTAAAGTAAAGATTTCATATGAGGGTCTTCTACTCACACTTTTCACAATGAAAATAGATCTACAGTGTTTCTGCTGTAGGCTCATTCACTGTGTGTAAATATGTAGAGCTGTTTGACTCCATAATCAATGTATATTTTAAAATAAGGTGACCTGAAGTGTTCAATATTAAATTGATAAATATCACATTATGATAAAAATAATCATATGAATAAATAGAGTAAAATATAAAAATCAACCAAAAACGTGTTTCAGAAAATTTAATCATTAAAATTCAAATCATTGCTAGGAAATGTTTCTTCATAATTTATTTTTTTCACTATTCATGTCCACATGATTGACTGAAAGGTGAATTGGCAGAGATTTATTACAACACCAGTCATGAAAAATGCCATTTTGAAATAAAAATAAAGTTTTGAAAAAGGGCTTTTTTAAATACATATTTCTATACAAAAATAAAAGTAAACCTGTAAATCAAATAAAGAAACTCAAAACTATTTCATTTTTAAAACGTTTTTAATTCATTTCACAATGTATTGGCTTATTTATATATTTTACTTCATTTTTGGTATTGTTATTTATTTAATTATGTCTTATTTATTTTTATATTAAAAATTGAACACCTTGGGCCTGCATAGAAATTATGGACATGTCATGCGAGATTAGAATATTCTGTGGTGCAGCAGTTCAGTACAGAGTCCAAGCCCATCCAAGAGTATAAAGTAGCATGAATCCTATGTGAATTTGAAACATTTTGAAGTAGAAACTTTGACAGATACAACAGAAAGTCCAGCAGGGGGCAGCAAATCTCCGGCCGGCGCTACAGCTGCCAGGGTCGAACAGGAAGAGTAAGTAACGACGGGGCGGTCTTGTTTTTGTCAGTCGTCGCACGCAGCACGCTGCCGTGAAAATGCGTATCGAAAAGTGTTATTTCTGCTCGGGACCAGTGTATCCCGGGCATGGGGCGATGTTTGTACGGAACGACTGTAAGGTATGACACTGTCTTTCTGCCTGAATAATCATGTATTTTTAACAAGCTCGTGTTTGACTGTCCGTGTTGGCCCATTAGCTCGCTGGCTAATGTTAGCTTGCTAACATAACGTGGTGTATTCATTCACGTGGGGATCAGGGCTGGGTTTTAGTAGGACACGGAATGTAAATAACAACGTGATGATATCGATATCCATGTTCAGTGGAGTCGAAGCACATAGTGTTAACTAGATCATTTATGAAATGTTAGATCTATGCTGCCTTTGATAAGACTAAAGGCGATGGAGAGTCCGGACATTTAACTAGAAGGGCCTCAGTTTTGGCTTTATGGAGTTATTGCGCCCTCAGTAGGTGATAACAGGACTGTGGAGAAATCGTAAACCCACAGTCTTGGCTCTGAAAATTATACCATCTTTGTGAAGCTTATGTTTGTTGAGATTGTGTCAGCGGTATTCTTAAACTTTGCTTTTAGTTTTGAGGCCCAAATGTGTGGTACCCGATAAAATCGCGCATCACTGCTTTAACACCTCTTTGACACATTCATAATAAAGGTCAAGTATTCTAAAACAAAGGTAGTATTCAAGGGCTAAACATTTACTTTGGTATATTTTTTCTTTCTTTTTTACTTTGCGATGCTATTGTAGTATATATAGTACATTGTCTTTTAGTGACATTTGTAATACCTACTACTTTTAAAAGTCTGCTTGTTGTTGGATTTTATTAAATTATTGTAAACATTTGTTGTCTTTTCTTCTCACAGTCACGATCACGTTTACGCTCAACCCTTATACAGCTTAGGCAATACTGTATTTAACAAAGTGGTCATGCCTATGAAAAGAGCTATGTGATAATTATCATAGCTTTTTCCTTTTTTATTTAGATGTTTGGGGTTGATACTGAATTAGGTTTGAGTGTCTATAATAAGCTAATTTTGGTTGATATACTGGCATATATATATATATATATATATATATATATATATACACTGCTCAAAAAAATTGAACACTTTTTAAGCAGAGTATAGGATCAAGTTAATTAAACGTCTGGGATATTGATCTGGTCAGTTAAGTAGCAGAGGGGGTTGTTAATTGGCATTTGCCATAGAACACCAGAATTGGCAGGTCTGCCACTGGCGCCCTGTGCTTTTCACAGATGAGAGCAGGTCCACCCTGAGCACATGTGACAGACGTGAAAGGGCCTGGAGAATCCGTGGAGAACATTATGCTGCTGTGACTTCACGAGGGGCCAAGTCTTAGATGGCAGGTATATCCTGTGGAAGTTAATCACACGGTGGAAGTTAAAAAGGCAGAGGGTGTACTGGGGAGGGGGAGCCGAGACTGGACAAGACGGGGTGGTTTTGGAGGACTGGAAAAAAGCACAGTTACCTGTACACCTTGTGGGATCTAAAATAAACGTCACCTGACGTCACGTGACGTCACACTGCCTATAACATCGTTCAGCATGACCGCTTTGGTGGTGGGTCAGTGATGGTCTGGGGAGGCATATCCATGGAGGGACGCAAAGACCTCTCTACAGGCTAGACAACGGCTCCCTGACTGCCATTAGGTATCGGGATGAAATCCTTGGACCCATTGTCAGAGGTTTAGGGTTAGATCCAATTTAAATTCAATAGAAAACCTCTGGGACATTATGTTTCGGTCCATCTGACGCCACCAGGTTGCACCTCAGACTGTCCAGGAGCTCAGTGATGCCCTGGTCCAGATCTGGGAGGAGATACGCCAGGACACCATCCGTCGTCTCATTAGGATCCCCGATGTTGTCAGGCAGCATACAAGCACGTGGGGGCCATACAAAATACTGAGGACCTTTTTGAGTTGCTGCAATGACATTTCAGCAAAATGGACTCGGGGTGTCTTTGAATTTGCCCTTTGTCGGTTGATAATTTTCATTTCCATCAAATGATGTGGCATCCTTTTGTATAAGTATACATATCCAGCATGATTTTATTTCCCATTGAGATCTCATGTGTTTTCAAATTGTTCCTTTAATTTTTTAGCGCTGTGTGTATATACGTATAAACAATTCCCCGCTCGCCCCTTCGGGCGGTCTGTTATTCCAGAGCTTGATGGTCCAGCACAGTATCTTAGCTGTTCCTAGGAGTGCACTCTTCTGGACAGAGATCTTGGAGGTTGTTCCTGGAATCTGGGGGCTGTGACTCCCAGTTTGGGGGTCACAGCCCCCAGTCAGTTACCAAGGGGACCGCTGTTGCCTTCACTCTCCACATCTTCTCTAGCTCTTCTTTCAGTCCTTGGTATTTCTCGAGCTTCTCGTGTTCCTTCTTCCCGATGTTGCTGTCGCTTGGGATTGCTACATCTATCGCTACTGCCTTCTTCTGCTGTTTGTCCACCAACGTTTTTTCCGGTTGGTTCACCATCACCAGTTTGTCGGTCTGTATCTGGAAGTCCCACAGGATCTTAGCTTGGTCATTCTCAACCACCTTTGGAGGTGTGTCCTATTGTAACCTTGGAACAGGGGTCACCAACCTTTTTGAAACCGAGAGCTACTTCTTGGTTATTGATTAATGCGAAGGGCTACCAGTTTGATATACACTTCTGAAATAACAAATTTGCTCAATTTACCTTTAATTATATGTTATTATTAATAATTAATGATATTCATCTATGTGAAGACACTGATCATATTAATGATTCCTCACAATAATTATCAACAATGATTTAACAAGGTACATCGTAAAAAGTCTGACCAATGGTTACTTAAAACAATTGTGGCAACGAAGTGACAAGTAATAAAATTTAATAGATTTTAAGTACCACAACTTTGATTAAACAGTATTGAATAAATTAACACAATTTAAACTAAATAAATAAGTACATGCTAATTAAAGCAACAGTTAAAAAGCATTGGATTTAGTAATAGCATGCCAAATGATGAGTTTCATAGCCCAAAAATATTTAGTAAATCCAAATCAATTTTATGATAACAAGTGATTTATATTTACTAAGTATCCAAGCAAACGTAATTTAGATTTACTAAATTCCTGTGTGAAATTTATTTTATATTTATTGAATATCTGGGTGAAATTGATATAACCTTACTATGTATCTGGATACAAATTATTTGGATTTTTAACTCATAGTGTTCTGGCCCTTTCAACTCATAGTTTAGCCCATTGTCACTTAATTCAACACATTTATGGTATTATTCTTATTTATCTGTACATAAATTAATTGCTTAAATTCAAATTATAATTGGTATCACAGGACTTAAAATCTTCAATAATATTGGATGTCACTTTGTTGCCATAATATTTCTACGTCTAATCCACCCAATATCATACCTTCTTGGTGCCGCAGTTTACTTAAGTTGGGTCAACAGATCACAATTCATGAAAAGAACAGCAGATAAACATTTATTTGTGCAACTTTGTCAAACATGTTCATTCAACATTTTTTCAAGTGCAAAATGTCAAAATACAACAATAAAAAAGAGAGAGGGGAAAACAAAAAGAGAAATCATGCATGTGTACAACACGGATACGACATACTGGCAATCTATTTGTGGAACAGAAGGCAGTGTTTCCTTGCCACTGTCTCCTGGTGCTGCTCATGGTGGAAACGTTGGGTCTATACATATAGAGTTGGTCTAGACCTGCTCTATATTAACAAGTGCCATATATATATCAAACTCTGTTCTTTATCAAACTGAATATCTTTGGGTTTTGCTCTGTTGATCAGACAAAGCAAGACACCACTGACTCTGGGAAGGTGTTTTTTGGTATTTTATATAGCGTAAGCAAGTATTGAATAACCTGACTGCATAATGAGAACAAACATTAGTTGCAGAAGGTGAACTGAAAAATGTCCCTCTCTGTACACATTACAAAAGAATACTTATCAAAAACATTTATTTTATGTTTATGTAAATGAAAACAATAGAGATATATAATCTGATTTTATAAAAGCACAAGTATTGAAGTCTTTATCTGCCTTAAGAATCCAGTGTCCATCAAATCTTTGTCTTTGACATTTCTTACTGCGATTTCTTGTTAGTTATCCTCCAGCATGTAGACAGTGATGCATCTGCGATAACTAATCAGTCTGTAGATAGCTCAAGTCAAAGGTGGGAATGTTGTATTCTTAAATTATGAGCCTGTATGTGTCCATCTTATTTTGAACCCTTATTTACTTAGGTTTTCACATAGGTGTACCCTGTCAAGCTAATCAGGAGTCTCCTAATAGCCTTAAATTGATCGAACCCCTACAGGAGTCATCAGCTCCCAAACACATCAGATTTCTCCCGTCAACCTACGCTGCTTGATTTGTCTCTCTTGTATGCAATGTGGCTCCAAAAGTATTTACCTTATTTTTTATTTTCCAATTTGACAACTAAGTCCCTTTGTGTCTTTATGTTTGTGTCTTCCGGGACTTTATGGAAAGTGACTTTGAAAGTCCCCCGTCTTCACTTCAGGATCATTTAACAGTGTTACAACCATGACGATAACACTTGTCTTAAGTTCCATTTATATGGCTTCATAAATTTTAAGTGCTGCTCCGAGTTGTGTGCGGTTCACTCCCTCTTCAGTATTCATATTTGAGCTGCAGTGTTCGAGCCTCGTTACCCATGGATTATGGCTCGCCTGGGAGTAACCCCTTGTTTTAATTACAGACTTTAACCTGGTGAATTTGATTTCATCTCTTGATTCCTCTCTTGGTACGCCCCAGGGGGAAAAGCCTTTCTCTCTCTTCCACACTCATCCTTCACTCTACCTCCAACGCTTAGAGAACAAAGGCATAAATTATGCAAATAGAACCCAGCTCTGTATTACAGGCAAGTATTTCAGCACTGAAGGCTTTACTAGCTGTCGGTTGAGACTGAAAAATCCACATTCTAAGACTTGAAAGCACAGTGAAGTGGTAATTAGTTTAGGAAAGTGCTGTGCAGTTTCGGATGAAGTCTTCTTTTCCCCCCGCAGCCCTTCAAGGATCGCTGTGAGTGGTTCTATGAGCATCTGCTGGCCGGCCAGCCAGACTCCGACATGGTTCATCGTCCAGTCAATGAGAACGACATCCTGCTCATCCACAGAGGTACGAAATGTCCTCACTATCACACGCTTCCACAGTTAGTGTATAAAGAGGAAACAAGCCTTAAGCTAAACAAATGTCAGAAATGCAGCATGTATGTACGCATGCACTGGCTTTTGTCTTCTGCATAACATCCACTACATCGTTACATGTATGCTTCATTTCCAGTGAAACCCATATGAGGGACAACAACGTGAATCCCACACAGGAAAGGCAGAGTCCGCCAGTTATAGCAGTGATAGTGAATGCGGTCGAGGCAGATGACCGCCCACCCAGAGCCTGGTTCTGCTTGAGGTTTCTGCCTGTTAAAAGGCAGTTTTTCCTTGCCACTGTCGCCTGCTGCTCATGGTGGGAATGTCGGGTCTATGCATATAGGGTTGGTTTAGACTTGCTCTATATTAACAAGTGCTATGAGATAACTCTGTTATGATATAGCGCTATATAAATAAAATTGAATCTCTCCCTGTTAATCCTGCTGGTCCCCAGGTGCTCCACCTGGGATGGGTTAAATGCAGAGAATGAATTTCCCTACGGGGATCAATAAAGGGTGACTTAATAATGAAGACTACTAAAGAGAAAGGCAAATACAAATACATTGAAAGGATATTGTTGAAAAGATGCCAAAAAAATGGCTTTTATTTATTATATTATTTATATAATAAATCTTGAGGACTGTAACTAAGACACAATAACTAGGGAATGACCATCATACACAACATTCAAAAGATTAATATAGAAATTTGTGTGACTCAAGATTAGTATAAAAAGTATAGTGATCAAGAAAGTGTTCAATTACATTCTGTCTCGCTTGGACTGCGAGAGCTCCCACATCCAAATCCTGGATGAGCCCCCAATTGTGTTACTGTTTTTGGTGAATTTCCTTTTTCTATCGAAAGCCAGCTAGGATTTTTGTTTGTTGTTCTTTTTTTAGAGGTTAGGGTCTAAGCCAGGCTTGGTTTTGTTATATTGCTTTTCAATTAATTTGGCAACCACCTTGTTCCGTCCTCCCCCACATGTTAAGCACGCTTGTTATATGAAACACCTGACAAAAAACTAGCTCTGACTCTAGTTTTAAAAAGGGGATGTAACAATTCCTTTTTAGAGGACAAATCCAATACATTTACATTTATTTCAGAAGGAATGATGAACATGTCATCAACTGTGGCTGTTGATCGTGAGTGGTAGGATCCAACTGCAAATGTAAAGATGCTTCTGTGATAAAATGCCACTTTGGGAACCGTTTCGGTTGAAAAGCGCTATATAAGAAAGAGTCCGTTTACCATTTGTGCTACTAAATCTCCAGGTCCTAAATGGAGTTTATCCTGTCTATAAAACACATCAAAAGCGTGTAGCTTTAACTGCCATATGTCCCATCTGTTCTCCTGTATTTTTCTTTGTAAAGTTTAGTTTGACGGTATACTAATTCTATATTTCTATCTCTCCAACAGACTCCATATTCAGGAGTAGCTGTGAGATGGTTTCCAAGTCCACCAACGAGAAACTCAAACAGGGCATCGCCGTACGCTTCCATGGCGAGGAAGGGATGGTGAGTTTCTAAATTCATGACACTGCATGAGTTCTCAGTATGAAAGCTTCTTTTCTGTTGGTCTACTCCTGCCTAGACTCCAGTCCCATGACTCAAAGCAGTGAGTTGTGTTGTGGTTTGTGTTTCAGGGACAGGGCGTGGTCCGGGAGTGGTTTGACATCCTGTCCAATGAGATCATCAACCCAGATTATGCTCTGTTCACTCAGTCAGCTGACGGTACGTTACTTTTTCCTTCCTGTGATAATATTCAGTGCGACAAGCAGAACGTCATCATGTAGAATGAGGTGCGTCTTTGTGTGTGTGTGTGATCTACAGGTACCACGTTTCAGCCCAATAGTAACTCCTCAGTGAACCCAGACCACCTGAACTACTTCCGGTTCGCAGGTCAGATCCTGGGTCTGGCTCTGTACCACAGACAGCTGGTCAACATCTACTTCACGCGCTCCTTCTACAAACACATATTGGGTAAAAGACGTCTGTGTAGATAAGCGTCATACCACTATATTGGTTAATAATATATGCGCTCATCCATGTTTTATTTTTGATAATGTCTGATGAAGATCTGTGTTGGATCGAAATCTTGTTTAGTTAAAATAGCTTTGTCTTGCCATCATCCATGTTTAACCCTTTAAATAATGAAATAAATAAAATATTGTCAGTCTAGACCTGTTCTACAGCTCTGGAAAAAATTAAGAGACTACTGAAAATTTTCCAAAGTTCATTTTACTCAAACACATACCTATAAATAGTAAAACCAGAGAACTGATAATTTTGCGGTGGTCTTTTAATTTTTCCAGAGCTGTATATGAACAAGTCCTATGAGATACATTTATGATGTGGCGCTATATAAATAAGATTGAATTTAATTAAATTTTACATCATTAATCACCTCAACGGAGTCAAACTGGAAGACGCATGCGTCATACACACACTGTTCTTCAATCGTCCTGGTGGCCTATGGGCATGCTGGAAGTCAGGCTTTTGTTTCATGTCCTACCACTCTCCCTCTCTCATTGTGCCTTGATCCATTCAACGTTAGATAAGACTGATAATCTTTCTTTGTTAGACTTGATCGTAACCTAACATGATGCAGTGATGTTTTGTTCATATTCCAGATACGTATGTCACTATGCAAATACTAGCATTATTATGATGGTACATTTATATTATATTAATACATTTGGCTGACATTTAAAGAGCATTATGTATCTGACTTCATTCAGGTTTAGTATAATATAATATAATATCCTGGATCCAGTAATCATGACTTTCTGTACAATATTGTGTGTGTGTTTTCCAGGTATCCCAGTGAACTACCAGGACGTGTCGTCCATCGATCCAGAGTACGCTAAGAACCTGCAGTGGATCCTGGACAATGACATCAGTGATCTGGGTCTGGAGCTCACCTTCTCTGTAGAGACAGACGTGTTCGGGGCAATGGAGGAAGTGCCGCTCAAACCCGGAGGGACCACCATCCTGGTCACCCAGGACAACAAGGTCCGTCGTCACAAACGCAGTCGGAGGCATGATGCCACCCACTTGTTTGGTGAAAGGACAAAGCTCAGTGCTAGGTGGCAACACTTATATATGTTTCTCTAATAATTAATCCTAATCCCTAATCAAGTTTTAACATAATAAAGTTTGCTGGAAGAAAATCTATAATTTGATTCTAATTACCGTAATAGGTAAAATCGAGACAAACCCACAGTGTTTCCAGTCCTGGGGCTTGGGTGGTGAGGTGTTTGTTGGGGTGGGAAAGAATGTAAAATGAAATTGTGTTACAGAACATTATGTAGTGTATTTTTTTTGTTACAAATGCACTGTTCACAAAAAGAAAAAATCAAGAAGACATTGCCTCTTATGAAAAGTCACGAACAAAACTAAAAGATTCTGTCTGAATAAGTCACTTTCCATAGCTGAACATGTGATTGTTAGTCTCACACTACAGAGCCAGACTACAGAGTCAGGATGCAATGTCCTGTATCACTGCTCAAGTTAAAATAAGGAAGCCATTGTTCCCAAGTGAGCTAGGAGCAGGAC
Source organism: Gadopsis marmoratus (assembly GCA_036023855.1). Taxonomy (NCBI): domain Eukaryota; kingdom Metazoa; phylum Chordata; class Actinopteri; order Centrarchiformes; family Percichthyidae; genus Gadopsis; species Gadopsis marmoratus. The sequence continues at coordinate 108,188 of JAVQJF010036743.1, forward strand.
TGAACTGTACATGGGGAATGCATGTTAACCACGTGACTCCTTTTCTAGTGACCTGGTGTCTTGTCTGCATGGAAATGTGATGATGGTTTGGAGATAAAAGGCTGAGAGCACTTCAGGGAGGCATTTATACAATGTTCATAATGCCTTTCGAAATATTTAGATCAGAAAATAAAAAGGTTTCCAAATGTAAGTTGTAAGGAAACGTTATGTACATCCTGGATACAAGTGATGGAATTGACCATTCATGTAATATCAGTTACCGTGGTCTTGTCAGTGGTTGCCTGGCAACCTCCCGTAAAACCACGTACGATGTTTTTACACTTTGTTTTTTGTATGGATTAAACACACAGATATAAGATAAGACTTAGTGAGCATTAGACCTGTCTGTGTGTGTAGGTGGATTTTGTTACCTTCAGACAGAGCTCAGACTCTCCTGTCTTTATGCTATGCTAAGCTAAGCTAGGCTGCTGGCTCCAATTTGTACATTTATTGTACAGAGATGAGAGTGGTATCAATCTCTAACTCTCAGCAAGAAAGCTAAAAAGCCTATTGCCCAAAACTATCTCTTTAAAGGTATTTAGCAGCAGGTCATGTGTATAAATACTTAAATATCTACAGGTGTTCGAAAGCAGCTAATTAAAATACCAGGCTTTTTAAAAGTCAGTCAAATTTCATAGACTGATCTAAAAAATACTCTTATTATTATAGTAATAGTGTGACATTAATTTAAGCCATGTCACCCAGCCCTAACTCGAATCCAAAAATGAGGCCCATGTCCTCTTTCGTCTCTCAAATTGAATCCCAGAAAGTACTCAGATTAGTTGCAGTTATAGACTTTAGTTTTGAGTATTTTTTTTGGTGTCATGCTGCAGCAGCGTGGTCGAAGGTGGCGGTAATGAGTTGTCCAAGTTCCCCTCTAGTATATTCATCCATAGTTGGTCTCCTATGAGCGATTGATCTCTCTCCTCCAGTTTATTGCCTGGAAGAGTCCTAATTAGAGCATGCGGTACTGCAGTCTTCCTGCAGATGGCACTGTCTGGAAAGCAGAGAACAGTCTCGCAGGAGAGGCAAGAATAACTATGTATGAGCTCTCTCTTTCCCTTGTCCATCAGTGTTTCTCGAGGACTTTGATCTGTCTCTCCGTGTGTGTCCTCTCTCAGGCCGAGTACGTCCAGCTGGTGACGGAGCTGAGGATGACGCGAGCCATCCAACCTCAGATAAATGCCTTCCTGCAAGGATTCCACACCTTCATCCCCCCCTCGCTCATCCAGCTTTTCGACGAATATGAATTGGTTAGTCGTCCTCATCCGACCTGCTGTCTTTCCCTTCTTTTCCTCCTCCACCTCTCATCCGTCCTGTTTCACAGTTGCTATTCTCCATGTTCCCCTCCGCCTGCCCGCCCGCTCAGCTCTGATGTACGGATTGATTAGCCATGTCTGGGTGGGGTGTGTGTGTGTGGTGGGGTCACCTTGAAGCCCCTCCCTCCTTTCCAACTTTATTGGAGGGTTTTTTTTCTGTGTGCGTCTGCAGATGTCCTCACTCTAGGGAGGATCAATAGTTTAGCATGATGTTTGTCCCACTCTGCATTTGTTGGATATGCCTCGGTACAGCTGTCATTGGAGGGCAACTTACAGCCCAACACGCTCTCTGATCAGCTGCAGCGTGCGTGCGTGTACATCGAGTTTAAATGATAACGATGGCAATATTCTATTTTTCTTGTCAACAAATCCCATGTGCAGAGTCACGCCAACACTAACACTAGTGCTAACACTAACACACAGACCGATATATTAAAAACTATTAAAACACATCAGTGAACCACGCTGTTGTTCCTTCATCACCATGAACACACACATACTGGACTTATTTACACGCCGTCCTGCTGCCACAAATGCGCACTAGAGCACCAAATGCAGATTCATCCGCTGCTGAAAACAGTCCCCAACAAATGCACTATTTCCTCCTGTTTGAGTAACGATTGCTAAAAACTACAGGGACCAACTGTTTTAGGAAATAACTAAAACTGGACACTGTATTTGTGAGCTGTTTCTAAAGATTTACATCTTCAGTAGGAACCACTGCGCTGTGTTCCACCGACGTAGGGAAGGCAGAGCGCACTGAGAGACAGACTGAGAGCCAAAAGTTCTCAAATGTTAAATGATGTCTAAACACAATCAGCAGTAAAAGAACTTTTAATAAATTTGTCTAAACTTGGCTTTTTTTTTAACAATTCAATCCCAGAAAGAGTAAATAAGATTACAAATGTGATGGCACACTCAATTCCAGCTTTCGCTACTTGACAGTTTTCATTACTCGGTGCTGCAGTCATATTTTGGTCTGTACTAAAAAGGGTTTCAAGCTTGATAACAAGCTGAATATTTAGGTGTGACTGATCCACTAAATACTGTTTCTTAGTCAATGTCATTACAAATATTCAGCGTTTCCACTGTCAGTTACTTTACATAAAAATTATGTTGGTGTGTGTCTGTGTGCAGGAGCTCCTGCTGTCAGGGATGCCAGAGATCGATGTGCAGGATTGGTGCAGGAACACGGAGTACACCAGTGGCTACGACCCCCAGGAGCCCATCATCCAGGTGGGCTCTTCTTCTACCAGCCTGACAACGGTCGGAATCCTTTAAGACTAAAAACAGTAATGTTTCACTGGAGTCATCTGGGTTTCTAGTCATGGTGATGTTCACCTGTTAGGTGGTCCAAACATTTATGGATTAGTTTTAAAGGAATTCAAAGAAAGCACCATTTACCAAGCACTGCGGGTATATAAATGGTTTCACTGATGATAAAGTTTTTAAATGTTGCACTATATAGAACACTTTTCCATAAGGGATGCAATGTGTCATCAAACTTTACAATTTTACTTTATAGATCTCTAAATTTCTTTCGTTATTCTTTTTGCTGAGATTGTAATCCACATATTTTCAAAAATATAAGAAACATAAAATAAAAAGGACTTATTTCATGATGCTGTATATACTTCAACACACACATACGGTATATCATCCTTCCATCTCTCCCAAGAATAGTCTCCTTTTTTTTTTTTTTTTGCAGGCATCTGCCCTTTACTACACCTCCTACAATACATTTTCACTTCTGTATGAGTAGAGATTCAACAATTATTACCAGTTTAGTGTGTAAGTAAATCAAAAGCTGTAGTGATAAACCAAGGGGGTTCTCCGATTTGCACACTCTATCACATAAAGTCTGACCTAAATGTTATAATAATTATCAAATCAAAACAGTTTTCCCATATTCTATTAAATTCCATCATATATCACATGATGTATGTATGTATGTATTACATCGACCTGGTCCTCATCTTTAGGTACCTCTGTCTTCAGCCAATTTCTGGTAATAGCTTTTTTCACTTGCAGTTAACATGATCCTGAGCATTTATTTGTCTCCAAACCTCCAATTCATTTTCCCTAAGAATAATACCTCAAATGTAAGTGAAATTCTACCCTCAATATTTTCTCCATACGTGTCTTTAGCTCCTGCCGGTAAAGGCTAATAGAGGGGAAACACCCTAAAAACATGAAAGTGCTTTACTTATAACACCTTCCACTTGGATATTTTTTCTGCACTGGTGTTGTGAAAAATCCTCTCCAAGGAGCACGTTGTTTTTCCAGTCTCTTCCCATTAAATCATTTCAAAATGAACTTCCTACCCCAAAACTGATTGATATGCCGAGGCAAACATTCTAGATTCTCCCATCTTATCGTTTGTTCTAAATAATGTCTAAACTGAAAGCATCTATAAAAGTCCTGATTGGTTAAGCCATGTTGATGCTTTTAATTCTTGAAAGCTTTTGATTTCTTCCTTCATTGAGAGCTCCCAGTATATCGTTGGTCCCCTTCCTTAACTTTTAAAGCTCATATCTGATCAGTAGTAATATCATAGTGTGTGTTTTCAGGCTATTCTTTGTGATCACCTGGAACCAAATCTTTGGAGATACAAAGGTGTTTTCTTAGCTGATTATCACCTATTACAGTTGGTAGGGACATCTTGCTGAGTAGGAGGTATTGTTTTTATTTGTGTGGCTTTTTTAATAGCTCAACATTAATTTAATTTAATTTAATTTTGGGTGCAAAGTTCAATATCTGGTACTCTGTGTTTTTGTTGCCAAATATATCTCAATCATTTTATCCCATTCCATGAAATCTTCATCTGTTCCCTCCGCTGGAACGGGTACTGTAACCCTGAAAGTATGTTCATTTTAATCACCTTAATAATAAGGTAATAATGCTCATAAAGGGAATTACTCTCCATCTTCCATTATGGGATTTGATTCTGGAGAGTAACGGTTTGTAATTGATTTAGTTGACTCAACTCTTTACATTGACTCCCAGATACTGTATGGTCTTGATAAACGTCTCATGGAAATTCTACGGCTCCAACATCTAAAATGTCCCATCTAACAGACTCGAATGCCCTTTCTGCATCCAACCTCACCACTGTTGCTTCTACCTGCTTCTCAGTTATATGTTGCTTTACGTGCAGTGTGCGTCTGATGTTTGTCTTGTGTCATCCTCCTCTTATCTAAATGAATTATTTCTATACTAGATTAGCAGTAAATCTATAATCTCGATTAAGGACACTAATAGGTCTGCAGCTGGAACATTCCAACTTATCCTGTCCTTCCTTTGGAATTACACAGAGCCTCCCTCCATGAACACGGCGTTTCGCCCTCCTTCAGTGGCCAATTAAATGCATTCTGTGGCAAAGGGATCAGCAATTCCCTGAGTGATTTGTTCCAGTCTGAGGTGGACCCATCCGAGCCTGGGGACTTGTTTTGAAATTGCTGTGTTTATTCCTTCTGCCGTTATTTCTGTCAGGGCCATGTCCTGTTCTTCTGTCACTGGTTGGGCATATATTCCTTTTAGAATATGTTTCAAAGCAGTTATGTTTATCCTCTGTCTTATATATTGTTGATTTAGTATGGGAATCCCTTCTTTATCAGCCTATAATCCAGCAGTTTTCCACATTTACTTCCAGGTTCATAATACCTTTGTTTCATGAACATTCTTTATTTTTTTAATCTCTTTCCTTTGAATTTCATGATCCATCTTCATGATCCATGTCTTTATCTTTCTAACCCTTTTAAATCTGATTGTAGCGTACGGAGTCTCTTCTTTCTTAAATATGCTGATTTGGCAATTGTTTGCCCTCGTGAGGACACCTCGCCACGATCATGTTCCTCTATATAGGTCTGGATTTCCTTCCTGTTCTTTCAGTACATTTGAATTAATCTCCAGAGCGTTGCTTTCTTTTAATTCATTCATTAACCATACTGCTTATCCCGAAGGGTCGCAGGGGGGGGGGCTGGAGCCAATCCCAGCTAACATTTGGGCGAGAGGCAGGGAAACACCCTGGACTGGTCGCCAGTCAATCGCAGGGCAGACAAACAGACATTTA
>JAVQJF010036744.1:0-12181 GCA_036023855.1 Gadopsis marmoratus
GCTAAAAGTATGAAGGAGTTGAAAGGTTGCAAAAAACGTACGGAAGAATAAAGCGGAATAATAATAATAAAGAACTGGATAACAATAGTGTGAATGCTTAACAGCATTCACACTAATAATAAAGAACTGGATAACAAGAGTGTGAATGCTTAACAGCATTCACACTAACTATCTGTAGCACAAGAGCAAGAGCTCCAAATCCAAGGTAACACACCACAAATCCCTTCCAGAATAATTGTGTTATTCTGACTCCAGTTTGTCGCTCTGAACTTGTTGCTTGGATATTACCTTTCAGTAATCATTTCATGAGCAGTGCTTCCCTTCGTACCCTGGAAAGAATTGTGTTAATATGTGAACATATTTGGTCCTAATTGTAGGATAGGAAATATTTAAATAGGAATTTTTTGAAAGAAAAAGCTCCCTTCAAAGCCACGTAATTGTTAATTCCTTTATTAATTAAAGTGAAAACTTTGTGTTCCACTTGATGTCAGACATGCAACACACTCATCAACAGCAACAAGGATTAGTACCTAAACAAGTTCCAGGCCTTGGCAAACAAGGTACATTGTTCTATTTATTTATTCATCAATTTATAATTCATTAACAATTGTGGTGTTGGATTAATTCTGAGTAACATAAAGATTTTTATATATTGTTTGCATATTGTATGGATGCATATCAGATATATCTATGCATAGTAGTATTGCAACTCTACAACCAGACAAGAATGTCAATACTGCGAGTTAGGGAAGGATTGTGGTTACAGGTTATTAAAAGGTGAATTTTGATTCAAGATCTGCGATAGAACTCCAACTCTGGTCTCCTATTGATGGCAGCCAGACTTGCTACACACCCATCTACCACCCCACTGCATTACCTTACTTTCCCATTTCCTGCATTGTCACTGAATGTTGGGATGTGGACATAAGTGCTGGGGATGTTGGGCTGCATAATTGTTGATCAGTATTTCAGTGAACTCTTCTATTAGGCTTGAATTTCTGTGTGTTTTTTGCCACCATTTCTGCAGTATTTCACTCAGTACTTTATTGCTGCTTTATTGTTTTTCCATATGTATATGGTGATGTCATAGCCCTGTCCACAGTTTGGTTTTTATTTTTTATTATCATTTGTGAGCAAATCCTTCATTTCCATAATGCATGCAGCAGTGTGGGACAGCACCACACTCAACAATTGAATAAATTGCATTCTGGCATCCTTAATTTTGCTATTTTGTCATTGTGGACACAGCATAGCACACACTCAGAACATGATTACAAATGTAGTGTGCAAGTGGAACACTGCAGGACAATCAGGCAGAAAAGAGGAAAATGGCACAGGTGTCACAATGATAATTACAATCGCCAGGGGTTTGGAGACTTTTCATAACCCATTCAATAACCTGATAACTGCATGCTTGTCAGGCATTAAACTTTGCTGTTGTTTTCTTGGTCCTGCAACCGATACAGGATACAAGATAGCATATCATTAGATTAGCATTAGAAAATCCTCTCGTACCTGAAGTATCCAATGATGAAGATGGCCACTAGCAGAGAGCTGAAGGACACGCTGTACCCGATGGTATACATGACATACAGCCGCTCAAAGAAGTCTTGCTGTGAACGTAGAGAGACATATGTGTTTTGGTGAAACACAGCTGCAGAAGAAGCGCATGCATCATCACTCACAGCTGCTTGACTGCACAGAATGTTGCAATGAGAACAAGAAAGCCCTCACCCCTGATGTTTTAAGGGTGAAATAATTTTGTATTGGCATTTTGACAAGACTTGAAGGAATAACAGTTGCACTGAATATTAAAATTGAAACTAATGCTAATTCAATGTCATATTAAAGAAGTGATCTGTATCCAATCCCCAGAACTCTCACTATGTCAGTGTGTTTTGTCTGAAGCTAATCAAAACAGAAAAACAGGTAGATTTGTAAAGTCTTAACGTGGCTTAAATCCTTAATCAGAAATTAGATGAAGGGCTTTGCAAATGCTTATTAACCAGAGAAAACGTCAGGAGTGTTAACATAGCACCTTTTTGTCTAAAAATCTAAGATAATGTCATCTTTTCAAGCATTGACTCGGAAGACCCAAAAGATTCAGCTGATACCATGAACAAAAGATGGCTATAACTCCCTTCCTGCCAATACATTGTCATCTCCACAGAGAGTCTGCACTCTTTGAGTTTGAAATTACCATGTCAACATTTTCTATCATTATCTACATGCAGAGCATGCCAATTACTATTGCACAATGGGCAAAATCCCACCAGGCACACACGTGTATGGTGGAAACAAATGAAGCAAAACATCTACATGTGTCAAGTAATCTGAAAATTTAAATTATAGGTTGATATGGGTGTATGTATGTTTATAAGTGTAATTTGTTTCTTATGGAGATTTTTGGTCTCTCTGGAACACTTAGTACTTAGCTGGAACACAGTATTTCTATAAATCACAGCTTCTGAGATTTTATTTCAAAACATCCATTACAGCCTTCTCTTTCAAATCTGGTGAAAGAGCCTTTTTTTACACATGTCTCGGAGGAGTCACACGGCCTCCTCTCCTAAACGAAAAATCCGCAAACCAGGATGAGGATAAATAAGTATGCACTTCAGCCACTCCTCCATAGTGAAGTGTCAAGTGAAGTCTCCAGACAGTCAAGTCTCATGGCAGTCAAATCCAGACGAATCTTCACGTTTGTGACTCAAGGCACTGAAGTAGGAAATAATTAAAAACGCAATCCTACTACACAACATTATGTCAGCTTTTCAAACTTATCTCTAATGGTGTTTGTACCAATACTGTATGCTGTGAACTCCTCTGGCCTATAGAAATTTTAAAACAGCCTGAGAGGGGAAGGTCACTTTTCGAATGAACCGCTAACAACTCGTAGACACGCGGCCTGCGATGACGAGTCAGAAGAAGACGTTGTGTCGCATTAAGGGCTAACAAGCAAAGGAAGGTGGGATCTACTCTTCATTTGTTAGACAATCACGTGAATTTGAACCAACTTTGCCCCACGCGTCCTTGCATAAGATGAAGCACACATGACTGCCGCATCTGATTTCATTTTTCAAAGAACAACATTTTTCACAAAGAGCATGCTGCTTGAATATTTTACAATCATACTTACTCTCCCTTCCTCATCACTGGGCTGAAGGAAGCACAGACACTCTGAATAGTTGCTCCATGTTTTGTTCCAGCGGTCCACAAACACCCAGGAACCGTTGACGTCACACTTCCTGTAAGCATGTCCTGTAAACACATACTTTTAGATGATGCTTGTACAGTGTAAATGCAAAAAAAAAAAGATTTAAAACATAAAAAAAAAACGTTTTAGCTCTCAGCGTTGAGGAAGGTGCATCTGCTAAAACAAAAGAAAAGGGGAAAAAAGCTTTGCCTATAACCTTTGTGATTGAAGTCGAAGATGTATGACGGGCAGGGAACCTTGGTAACCAGCCCAGCGGAGCCATGGGGCCAACAGATAAGACCGTCCCAGTCTGGAGGGCACACCTCATCTACAGCATGGAGAGGAAGGTCAGCATACACTTACTGTCTGTCATATCTGGTCAATGGATATTTTTATGTTTTGGTTTCTGCCGAAAACCCTTTATTGTGGCATATTCCCATTGTATCGTGCCAACTAATGTGACAAATTATTCTTGGTCAGAGAACTTAACTCTAGCCTTAAGATAAACTCTAAATGTCGAGCAGGATCTTTAACAATGATATCTAATTATTGTGTTATGTGAAATATATTCTTATCATGAAAATGTAACTTAAACCATACGTCTTCCCTTCTAATAATAAATGAAATTTGTTTGTCACTTATGGTTTGTACACAGTGTTGTCTATGCACTGAGCGACCAAACGGAACCACCTGTATTTTAACAGTAGTGAGGCAAAGCCCTGCACTAAATAGCGCCAACACAAAATGCTCTGTTTCTGATGAGACTTCAAGGGCTGGGTTATACTAGAAAGGAACTATGCCATATGGGATGATGTCAAATCACGTGTTTATAGTTATACCAAACAGCCACACTCGGCTGTGGCATGGGCCGAGAGGGAGCGAGACACAACATCGTGTAATGATGATAAGGTCACACTTTTTCAGTGTCTCTCCTGTAAGTCATTCATGGCGTTGTAGTGTCCCTGATTGGGTTGAAGATGCTGTTGAACCATCCAACAAGCACTTGTGATGGAGATTACTGGTTGCTTAGTAGCTCTGAATTGACACAGTTCTATGGTGTGATTTGGCGTGTTCTGTTTGTTGCTGTTATTTTCATGCAGGTAGGATTTACTATCTACCGGTTGTACCAGGGGCACCTGTGTTTCTATTCATTCAATACAGGCAGATCTCTAAATGCTGTGGCGACAGCTGTTGCTGAATGATGTCAAAGTCGAGTTTTTTTTGCGTTGGTGTGGTTGTGTTTTTGGAGAGGACGCTAAGTCCTCTGTACACTGAAAGAAGGTCATATTTAGTTAATTATACTGACACTCTGAACATACGTGATTGTGTATTCCATGCTGTGAGGAAAGTGTTACTATAATGTCCTATAATTGCCAGTTACACAGGCAAAGAAAAAGAGCAGTGACGGAACAGCCTCCACTGTGTGTTATTTGCTGATTTCTTGGGATGCAGGATTACGAGCTTGATGACTAGTGTTTGCATTAATCATCACATTATATTGTGCAAATCCCATTCCCCCCATGGCTGTTGCAACACTTTACAGACCCCTGAACAATGCCGTTTCCGTTACATTTTCAGAGACACTATCCATTATTGTTGTATTGGATCTTAATCCTGATGCAGAAGACGCCACAGCACTTTAAATGTATTGAACTCTATCAATTTTATACAATATGTTAAATTAAATGCTGTGTTTCCATGGTGACAATTGATTGTCAAAAAGAGGAAAACATGGATCCATATATGGTTTGATTACTATGTTAGCAGAGAAATTTAAAAACAAGAATAATCCTTATTTCCTATTACTGCTTCCCTCACAGCTGATTTTTCACAGTAAAACATCCGTCAAACTGTTAACTTCTTCCAGAAGGGATTCTGATTGTGCTCCAGTGAACAGAGGCGAGCCAACTGACGTGATCGCTCAGGAAATTAATCCACTACACTTAAATCTGAGACTATGATTAACCAGGCTGTGCCCATCCCACTCCTGTAATGCACATTTTTGATTGTCAGCTGAAATGAGTAGGAAGAAGAGAAGATTTAGCAATATTGGTTTTTTTTTGCTTTTTTTTTAATTACCCGCAAGAGCATATAAATATTAGCTTCTGTTACTCACCTAACCCTAACCCTATTATAATACTGTTTTAATCCTTGTTGGTTTTATATAACGTTTCATATGAATCTTTGTCAGGCTTATAAACCTCAGGTTCTGAAAGCTGAGAAGGGTTTTCATAGTTTAAAATCAGCATATAAGGACTAGGGTAATTATAATAGTCTTATTTAAAGAGAAAACAAACAACAGCTTACATTGTCTCCACTGTGAATCTCCCTGAAATATCCTTAAATATCCCCAGAATCCAATATTCTCTTAAATCGGCTCTGTAATCTCCAGATGAATGCTCACAGCACTTGTTTTGAGCTCAATTTATTGGATGTCAGAAAGTTTAAGACTGACTTTAAGAATTTGTTCTTGGATTTTAAATCACTTTAATAAATGTCTGCAAGGTGACGCAACCTTAAAACATACCTTCTCGGGTCATCATTTGCATAGTGAATGAGTTAAGTTATATACTATCATCTTATTCACTGTGTTGTGTTCTTTGCAAGGGAGTATTCCTCCTTATACACGCACACGGTTAAATCTTAATTACACATTGCATGTACTGAATCTTGGATTATGCTGATTTTCTAGGGGCACATGTTCATTTGCCTTTTCCCAACAGAAGCTATTAACAGAAACCAATAGATGTCTGTGCATTATATTGTGCAGCAGGATGTATACAAAATCAAAAAACATTTGTCTAGATAGAAATGTGAGAGCCACATATGGACACGACTGGAAGCAAAACGGACGCTCCAAAAACTAAATCTGCATCTCTGCTGACTCATCTCTGGTCTGCTGTAACCACAAAATGACTGTACTTGTACATGGAAAACACTGAAAGTGCAACTTCCAAAAGCGATTCAGTCAAGTCACATAATTCATCTTTACATCACCACTGAACATTTTTTCAAGACGATAAACATTAAACAGTCAATAATAGCTACATTTGAAATTGTAGGTAATTGGTCAGCTTCGAGTTGCCACTGTGATCATTTGATGTCGCCTCATAAAGGTTTAAACAGTTAAACAGTTTCAAGTAATTGCAGCTTTGATGCCAAAGTTCCCAAATATAAATTGGACATCAGGCCATATCACACTTCTTTAGTTGACGGCCCCTAAACCCCCTCTCCCTAACAGTGACTGTCCAATGATATCTCAGCGATCTTAACAAGGCCTGTCACGCTTTGGATTTAAGCTGTGTTTCTACAGCATGCACACGAACAGTGAGAACAGCAGGGCCGTGTTTGCAGTGCTGTTTCTGGGAAGCTGGGCACAGTCTGGAAATACTGGATCTAAACAATGGTCTCACCCCGGGCATGGATGTTCACGCATGGGGCTAATTTTCTCTGTTAATCACAAGGCAAAGAAACAGAAAGTGCAACCCAAATTGCTATCATTCCAAAAATATGACAGCGAGCTACAGTGGGAAATGCAAAGAAACGTGACGTGCATCTAAAATGACTGCTTCAGCATGACTGTATTTGCCTGTCTTTTGGTTTGTGATTCATAGTTCTCTCTTTGAGCTTGTTCAGTCTTCATGATAAGTGTACACAAATATTTTGGGGGGGGTCTGTGCTGCAACCTGGGAAGTGTCCACAGAACTCCGATGTCATTAGAATTCGGGAGGTAGCACTCCCTAAAGAATCCACTGCTGGTTTTCGTTACTTATTATGAAACCTCACCACTTATGACCGACACCCTTCTGGAAATTAAATGACCAAGAACTGAGTGGTACATTTGCTGAGGTTACTGTTGTAAACTGCCTTAAGTGCCATGTTTGATTGAAAGTAAGATGGGCAGGACTTGGCAAACAGGCAGTTGTTGACATACATACATCTGCCCATATACTTACTGTATGTCTATTTAACAATATCTAAATAACGGACACAAAACATCAAGCTCCAAACATCTTTCTCCACCATTTCTCCAGTTTTACCACTTGAAATCACATTGCTTCCCACGGAGAGAGGTCAGACTACCCCAAATGACCACAATTGTGAAACATTTTACAAATATGTAATATGTTTACTACCTGTGGACTCTGGGTCAATGCTGGAGAGGTTCTGGTAGCACTGCAGTTTGATTTCATAAAGGATATACATCTGCTCCTGTGCAGAAAGCGGCCCATCAAACCCAATCTGTGGAGCACAACAAACAAGATCAGATCTGTGCATTCATTGAATCTTTGCTCATGTAATCTTAATTGGCTCCCTATCTATTTTACATTGCGTTGTACAACTTTCAAAGCACTGTAAGGTCTGGCACAAAGCAACACTTCCAACATTCTGACATCCTACGTGCAACAAAATGATTTTCAGCTGTGTAATGAGAATTACAGTCTCACAGGGCTACAAGTGTGGCTATAGATGTTAGTCTTTTGCTTTACAAACCAATTAGGAAACACCAAATTAATTATTTAGGTAGGTAAATCGTAGGACAATGTGTCTGTTGACAATCTTTTTCACACTACCATCCAGCCAAAGACACGTTTTGTCTTTTACTTTAAATCCTTTCACATAATGATCAACAGTTTATTTAGTTGAGCTTTATTTAAGATCTTTCCAGTGAGTAATTTCAGTCACTGAATATGACTTAGTTTTAACTTATTTATATAATAATATTATATTCTCCTGAGAACCGAGGAAAAAAAGTATCTTCCGTTTTAACTTTTTTTGTCTCAGCATGAAAACAATGTTCCCCTCATTCCACCCAAACACATGAGCTATCATTGGAAATGCCAGGATGTCCTCTATTTAGCACACCAGGACTTAGTAGGGCAGCTCAAATGAGTCAAAAGATATAGACCAAAAACCAATGTCCACTACAGAGGACATAAATGAATAGGCTGGGTCTCAGGAGGATATAGAAAGAGGTGGTTCACAATACGTTTATAACCTTCAGTAAAAATGGCAGCGTTATGAACATCTGATTTTCAGCTTTTGCCAAAAATAACACGGGTTTATCTTCTTCTACAAAGTTTATCAATTCTTCACTAGAAATGAAAGGAAGCCCTATGGAATGCGTTCACTATTCAAAAGGATTTTTTACAGTGTTTCTGATGAAGTTGACTTCAGTTGCAAACATGGGTGTCAAGGTAACTGGATGTACTGTTTAAACACATTCCTTCCACTCATCAAAGAGGCTTTCGCAGCTGACGTCATGTGGGAGTCATTTCTGTCACCATGCAGTCAGTTAGCGTCACACAAGTTAAAGTGTGACTTGCCGTGAGATTTTCCTGAGAAGGGAATCTGTGTCCAAACCTACTCCTTCTGTCAAACCATCTGACAGAAAGGGGAGGGGGGCATCTATTTTACCTCATTTTAAATCAAAGAGAGCACAGTGATGTCTGCACTGGTGGATGCAAGGGGGGCACCTATGGCCGTATTTAATACTAGAAGTCACACTGTCTCATTATTGTCTTGTTAAGATCGGCAAAGAACATTCAGGCCCATTCTGAGGTGGGAGTTACTAACTGCTGAAATCCAGGACATTTTGTCGAGTCGGTTCAAACTGTAAGTTATCAGTCATCCTTGTGGGTACAAATGAGAGACGAGAGCATGTGCCACCCCCAGATCTGTAATTCCAAATCAATGAACAGATGTAGAATCTTTGCATTTAGCACCACATTCAGACATTGCAACAGTCTTGTAGGCACTGACTCAACGTTGTCACCATCTCTACTTGTCAGTAGAGACTGTGCTGGTTATTTTGCTCTAATACAGGCACTGAACATCTGAATAAAGGCATCATTATGGATTCATGCTGCCTCATAACCTGTCAGTCTCTCAAGCAGAATGCTATGTTATTTATAGTACAAAGTCAGGTTTATAGAACCGTGAAAAGTTAAATTTCTGACACACCGTTAAGCAGACCAATCAGGCATAGAGGAGGTTTTCTGAAGTGTCTGCCATTTCCCAGGAACTGTTGCGGCAGGAAAGCTTGGACTAACACTGGATTCATGCCTCAATGTAATTTAAAAATATTAAAGAACACCACTGGCCACACTTGAAGGAATATTGAAAAAATCTACTTTGACAGGATGTGTTTAGGTCTTCAATATTTAGAATCAACTAAAGATCATCTTTCCCTGACTGAAACCTAACCACATTACACTGAAACCCATTACACACACACCCCCAGTCTCTGGATTCAAAGTCTGTGATGTGCACAGCCACCATCTGCCCCAGCCATCTCCCTGTGGCTCGAGTGCAGCACACGAATGCAACACTTAAGCCACTGGAAAAGAAAATGTTGCTGGTGACACATAATCCAGGCTAGTAACTACGGTTCCTCCCAAATGTATGAAGCAAAACCGTATCAACTTCATTTTTGGAAGACAGGGTTGCATAATGAGATAAGAAGAGAGAGAAAAAGAGAGTCAGCCGGGAAGTTTTAATTACAGAGATGAAAGGCAAGCTATCGTTTCTTTACAGTAATCTATGTTGCGCAGCCACAGACAGCGAGGATGTGCATCTCTTTTCAGGAGTAATTCGCTGGCCTTGTTTCCCATCACGGAAATACTTCACCTGGCTGTCTAAAGTTCCCTAAATTAGCCCAAGTCAATGTTGATGTCGACAAGCTGCCTCAGTTTATCAAAGATGACGAGGCCACCACTTCTGACTTAGTTTGAACTTATTTACATAAAAATATAGCGCAGAAAGAGGTGTTTGCTGCAACATCTGATGTGACGTCAGATTCTGGGGAATGTTTCCCCACAGTTGACTGGCTTTCAGGAAGAATCTTGTGGAAGCGCATATGTAAAACCAGGGCCAAGCATGTTTAATGGACAGTAAGCTATGGGTCAGACTGTTTTTGGGCACTGCACACGATACTGGAAAACAACATAAAAGCCCATATCTTCTGCCTCACTGAGAATTGTAGGGTCTACTGCAGGCAAAGCACAGATATCATTTCAAAGTATAGTCACGGTGCTGATTTTTGCACAATCAGGAAGGAGCCTTTTATCGGCAACACACCTAAAAGCGTTCAAATTGGACAATCAATACCAGAAAATTATGCCCCCCTAAATCAGATAGACCTCTGAATCACTCCCCACATTACAATTTGTTCAACGACTCAAATAGGCCTGGAGTTGTGCCCATTGAAACCCAGTTGGAGAAACAGTCAACCTATCAGAGCAGTCGGTGGGATTAAGAATGGGGGCGTTATCTTTTTAGATGGCTAGCTAGCTACTACATCCATGGGAAGGACGGCAGAAAATGGCAACAGGTGTGCATGAGACTGTATAGGTTGTATTTTAAATTGACTTACAGAATCAACAACTTTAAAATGGGCAAATCTTTAATCAGTGTGAAAAAGGTGAACTGCTCCCAGTAACCCCTACCACACTATCAACTGAGGGGAGTATCGGCAGAATGTAACTGTCACTTGCAACTGATTTAGGTTAGGGCAAAATTAAATAAAGTAACACCCCTTCCCATAAGAGAGGGCTAATGTATGGCGTCGGATTTATGTCACAAGTCGTGAGCCTGACAAAATGTGCTCATGAGCAAATTATATTATTTCACACGGACATATATTAACTGCCACTCGCACAATATAACTCCTCGCGCACAAATTCAACAACTTTTGACATAAATCTGACACCATGCCGATGTCAGGCTGACTAAATGAAGTGAATCGAAGTCAGCAGAGGAATTTGAAAACAGCTTTCTAGTGCCAATATGGGACGTATCCCTACAAAAAAACTAAACATGTTTTGAATTCAGTGGGTCTTTTGTTACATACAGTAATAAGTACAGAATCAGACAGTCCAATGCCAGTCGAAAATTTCTACATGCATTTTTACTCAGTCTTACTGACTCCGATTTTGGGGGTTTTCAAAAAAAAATTAAAAAAACAACAACATTCAAATGTCCCATATCACCAGACGGACACAGAATCCCTTTCACACAGTGTTTTTTTAGTGGCCCTGGTGCTGCAGACGCTGTCCATGGTGCTGATCATGCAGGAGTCTCTAGTGGCCTCAGTTCAAAATAGTGACACAACAACAGCAACCTTTCTGCATGTTGCACTGTACTCTGGACACCTGTGGCTCCTTCACAGGACAAGGACTCAACGCCCCCAAAGGGCAGTGAACAGGTTTGGTGTTACAGAGCTGTAGACAATCATACAGGCAGTTTCTCCCATCAGAAAATACGACAGAATAAGACTCATACTGTTATGTCCCTGGGTGCTGGACTTGTTGCTTTTGTATCTGGAGGACAAACAGCTGAAGGACGCTGAGTGTGCAGCGGATCCATCTTTTATGTGTCTGTAGGTAAGAAGAGCCACGTTATGTTCACATGCGAATCCCAGCTGTTCTGCTTCCTTTAACCGGCCGAAGAGGACATTGTTACAACGCAACAACGTCAATTCAGTAGCAATAAAAAAAAAAAAAAAAAAAAGAACAGAAAAAAGAAACAGGGACTGGTATATTGTCTATTGGCGTTTTTGCTTAAAAAAACGAACAAGCGCACATAATGTTTCCTCACCTGCGCGTCCACCGAAGCCCAGCACGCGAAGAAGTTCATGACAAATGTCCACCCGGGCAGGTTCCCAGCTGGTGCCGCTGCCTTCATCTCCGCACTGTCGGAACCGACGCTACGCGCTCATCCGGCGTCCCCCGGAAGCTGCACATTGTTGGAAAGTTCCTCCGCAGGCTGCGCTCCAGAGGCTGAGGTGGGAAGGACGTGGCCGACTTCGCACATTCCACGTGCTTTTGTCGCCGCTTCCAGCTCGTCCTCCTGTGCGCTCGGGAAGCTGCCCGGACACGGGCACCGAGCCGCCGCCGCCGCCTCCGGTGGACGCAGGCGGCCCGGCGCACGGGGGGGCAGCGTTAGATCGGGGCGCGTGGGGGGGGGGGGGCGTTCATCATTCAC
>JAVQJF010036749.1:0-49974 GCA_036023855.1 Gadopsis marmoratus
TCCTCAGTATATATGAAGTAATGAATGTAATCCTCAGTATAGGTAAAGTAATAAATGTAGAACATAGTTTGAGTTTGACTTCCCTCTAATATTAGAATACGACATGTCTCAAAATGTTACCTACATATGCTTATATAAACTAACATAGTCACTTTTTACCAGTGGCACTGAGGGTGACACACAGTAGTAAAGTATCCTGTTACATTCCCTCCATTTTTTCAGCATTGACAGGAGTTGGGCAGAATGCTCTCAGATGAGGAGGTGACCCTGTAGGCGTACATGCTTTCTGACAGGCCTAATGGCCCCTGTATGAAGATGTAGCCTAGGTGACATACAAGCAGGGTGGTAGCGTGAGGAGAGCTCCTGACTGTGGCTCAACGCCTGGCCTCTGATAAGCTGGCGGAGTGCTGACTGACTACTAACCTGTCTGTCGTCTGCTTCTCCCAGAGTGCTGACAGCAAGCTTCTCCGTAAGAAGAGGCTCGTCAAAAGCAGGCCTCTCAGGAACATAGAGCACAATGCCAACACACACACACACACACAGGACTTGTAACCCCCAACAAGCCTATCTGTTGCGAGTTCACTCACACCAAGGTGGGGTGGAGGTGGCAGTAGCCCGCATAAAGAGTTGAGGGCTCGTCGGAGAAGCCGGTGTTGCCAGGGAAGACGACGCGGCGTCTGCGTGAGTCCCTCCATGTAGACCCCACTTCCTGGTACCTCTGGGGACTCCACCAGTAACCCCCCTTGCCCTGGTGCGGGGTGGAGAAGCTGGGCAGCTCTGGCCTCCAGTAGCGTCTCACGTACAGGGGCTCGTACAGGCCGAGGCGAGGCTTCCTTCATTAGGAGGGGGAGGGACGGTGGAGGAGAGGAGAAAGAGAGGGAAGGCAGAGACAGAAAATCAATACCTCCACAGCATTACTCAGTGTACTCGTTTCCTAGCTGTGTGGCCCTATTTGATCACAGAAATAAAAGCAAAGGCATACACACCGAAAGGTTTTTACATGTTTCAGTTGTAGGAGATTCAAGTTGTAGGAGATAGACGGATGTTGATGCCTGTGTTTTTGAACATGAGTGTAACTACAGGAAGCAACAAAGCTTCCCAGTATGACTCATGTGGCAATAAAAGAAAACTAACTCCCCTTATTCTCCTTCAGCTGTTTCCTTTCTCTCTTTTTCGGTGAATTTCTCATGAAGTTAAATCACCCAGCGCATACGTGGGTCCGGCATTAGCATCGTTGTCATAATAAGTGATTTACCTTGTTGCCACCTCACACCTCTCATTAACCACACAGGACCTGCAAATAAACCGGTCTGTTCTGTTCTGTGGTATTGGGGAAGAGGATTAGAGGTGGTAAACGGAGCTGAAGGAGAAGAGGTGCATATGAAGAGGAACAGTCTGTGTGTGTGTGGTTGAGTGGCATACATGCCGACCAAAAAACGATGGTGATCTGGGTCCAGTTAAGGCTATCTGGTTACGGCGGTGCTTTGCTGAACGCGATGACGTGAGACCCTCTGGCCGCAGCCACAGACAGTGTGTAACTTTAGAGGGACGCCTTGGGATACGGCGGTATAGAAGGGGCCCCGGACCCCAGACCCCCACCAACTCACTTACCCCCCACACCCTTCCACCATCCTCCCAATGAGAGATGCTCAATCCATCCGTATCCACCCGGGGCAAAGCAGATAGCCATTAAAGAAAACCACTGGCAACACAAAAAAAAGAAAGAAAACAAAAGCCAGTTGCGTGGTGTAGAAAATGCATGCAGTTTTAGCATGAGAAAGTCAAGTGGGTTTCCACCCGTATGGTCCCATGAGGCCCTGACTACATTACACCCAAATATTTGATGATTATTGCTGAGAAAAGGGAAGACACACACACACATACACACGCCAGCATATCTCCCAGTTGCTTTCCAGACTTCTTTTGTGGATGTTTGAACGCATTCTCTATGAGAACCTTTGACCATGTCCCAACTATCCAGCTATCTGATTTCAGGTCCCACCAGGAGCAGCTGTAATCAGACAGCAATCAAATGCACTCTGAACAAGCATCTGCATTTCATTCTCTAGCTCTGCCCCGCTACCTGCGTCCCCTGTCCTCTGCCAGCTCACCCAGGGTGAAAATGACAGACGCTTTTAAAGTCGACGCATTTTTCATTTCAGGCTGAGATGGGACACACACACACACACACACACACACACACACAGGCACACATATCATCCTGATCACATCCTGATGGAAAAATAACCATTGGGCATTTCTGTAACAGCACTGGTCTGTGGCTATTGTTACATTTTGAAGGAGGGATGTTGCCGAAACGCAGGAGAAGTAAAACGCCGACCTTGTTGAAAACAACCCATGTCCTCAATTAGAGACAGCAATGAAAACAACATTGAAAAATCTGCTGCGAACGGTAAACAGGGTCTTATGAGGGATCGCAAATGCGAGCAGTGACCTACCTCAAGATGTAATTAGCAACATATTCAGCTGTTTCTGGATACATGGCTGCCCGTATTGTCTCGATGCTTCACTGAGGCTGCTTCTTAAGTATGCGCACTTGCTGTGAAGTATTTACATTTGTCCCTATTTGTGTGTCGGTGTGCTGTTTGGCCAAACCAGAGGGACGGCATGAGTGCGTGCCCCTGTTTTAGCAACCAGAATCCCCACAGGTGACATAAGCTTGAGCACATCTCTACCAAAATAGAGTGTCTTTCAGAGCTCTGAGGGTGGATCAGAGACAGCTATGTAGGGACTAGTGCCATGGATCCTCAGGCCGAATGATCATCTGAAAACGTATTTCACTGAACTTCATGCTAATTGCGACCGTTAGATTTCCCCCTTTTTTCATCACAGTACAAGCTTTTGTATTTTTTATATGAGGAGAATTCTTGAGTTAATGATGTCTGAATAATTGTCCCCCAACATAGCATTGAGACTCTAAGCTAATGCACAACTGAAAAGAAAAGGGGTTGGAGATTTAATGCACTGTAAACCCACTCAATGGGATTACATTCTCAAAACGATCAAATGTGATTGCGGTGGCATGCAGTAGATGGGAGTCATTTCTCTGGCCTCCATCCCGCTGTTACGTATCCACAAATTTGTTGATACAATTGAAAGAAATCGTACGGCATTGGCCTCAATAACGCTGGATTCGGTGGCTGTGTGGCAGAAGAGGAAAGAGTCTGTCTTATGAAGAGAGCAGCTCTGCTGGAGGAGAAAACATAAGCTTGTCGTACAGCGCTTTTATTTTTTTCCTCATTAAATCTGCAGACGTGCCCTACTTTCCTCTTCCTCCTTCATTGGACTCCCATGCTAGTGAGGAGATTTGGTGGAGGATGAGTGTGGGGGTGTTTCATTAAATATCCATACACTCCGAGCCTTTCTGCTGTCTTACTCGACATAATGTGAGCATGTGTGTAAGAGAGCCGGGCTGGAGGTACAGTACATGTTATACGTGTGTGTGTGTGTGTGTTTCCATGAGCTCCGCTGTGTATCTCTTCTCTTTGGATTACTTCTCCATCCTGTTGTGGTTCATGCCGCCAGCCTTCTCCACTCTATCTTCACAAACACACTGATAAGCTTGTCCTTCTAACCTCCCCCCCCCCATGCCCTTTCATTTTCCCTGCAGTCCTCCCTAGTGTGACATTGAGCAGCCCAGGATTCCTTCTCTGCCACACCAGCCGAGCCCCACTCCCTTCTCTCTTTCCTCCATCACAGGCTGAAAGCTGTCAAAACACTGCGCTGCCTTCTCGAAATCAAAGCCCACTGAAAGGCACAGGCCCAAATCTTGCAGCTTAGATTGAATTCTGGTGTGAAACAGCAACACGCTGTTGTGTTTTGACGCTGCCAACTGCTGTTACAATACAATATTCACAATATAACCACACAAGAAAAGCTGTCACTCTCCCACAGTCGTCTCATACTCGCTATAGAGCTTATTTATATCCTGACATAAACTACAGTGGAACTGTGTAAGTCTCAGTCAGAGTAGAAAAGGAGAGTTGTATTAAATCCCCTGAGATGTCTATAAAGCCACTGAGACAGGCAGACGAAACATGACAGCTGGCTTGGTCAGATAAAAGCTGAGGGAAACCCCACCCCCAACCCCTTCAGGTGCAGAACTGCTAAATACCCCATTTCTGCTGCAATGGCCCCAGACATTCTGAAGTGAGACAGAGGAACAGAGTAGTTCGGAGGAACAGTTGAGGAACTGCAGAGGTCAGTTTCGTTATGTATTTCGAAAATAGAAGAAAACCACAAACATGCCCAATGTGTCTCAATGTAATTAAGAACAAAGTGTTGTGCTACTGTTTGCTTTCTGTACGTTTTATTTGAACTCTAAAAAGGACTGTAGAAAGAGTTTGCTTTCTGTTTGTGTTTTTAACCACACTAGCGGTGTGGCTCTATGGTTGGCGATGAACTTAAATGTAGTTTCAGCGTTGGGAAACAGTCTGTGAAAACACACAGGGACACATATCCCTTCTGTCATGTAAAAATGTATGCCATCATGAGTCATGAAACACCTTAAACCACAGGGGCATTGCTATGCTGACAATATTTATTTATGGTACATTGAGCCAGTATGACCACTCTCCATATCCCCATGTACAAGCTGCGATGTTCCAAAGCCTCTCTGTCTCAGATCAGTTGCCACTGCTGACTGCGGAGCTGCAAGCCTTTTCTAACTTAGCACTGAGCAGAAACCAGCTGCCTGGGAAACATTTATTGCTCTTATGACTTAAAAAACATTTGAGTTGAGCGATGACTGCAGCGTATTTTAGTAAATATTTTACAGCGCAGCTCCAGCACATACTTAATCATGGCAGATAAAATTGTATCAAGGCAGATCATTTTTTTTATTTTTATCACCAAACAGATAAAAGGTATATGTAGTGATGCCAAAAACATCACTGACCACTTTATAATATAATGGCCCATTGCCTGAAGGTATTATAATAACGCTTATCTAACTGTGGAAAAAATAACTTTTAATAATCATCATATCCATTGAAAAGTTTTAAGCTTTTGTTCAGATCACTGTCAATAACTTTAAGAAACAACCACCAAAACAAAGAGGTAGTGTTTTACAGTGGGTATTTCTTTTTCTAAACCCACCATGTATTTGTCAGAAAATACCAACTACTGGCTGTTCTGCAGGGGGATTTTTTTTGGCATCCAAGCTTATTGTTTTTAAAAAATCCATTAAAAACAGCTGACAGAGACAGAGTGCTGTACTAACACATGCCATCCATCATGTTAAGCGAAACAACTCATAATAAATCCTAACAGGACTTCACCAAGCTGCTAATTACCACACTTAATAGATGTAGTTTTTCTTCAGTGCTTTTCATCAGTTGCTACTGGTACGTATACTTTTGGTGGCAGAGAAGAGGCAACATGAAAAGGCAGATAAGGCAGGTAGACGTGCAGTAACCTGTTCTTATTAATTTCTGGCAGAATGAAACTGCAGTTTGATGGGATTTCATCTGCAATCAGTGTTGTCTTATAAAGTCACGTTGGGGAAAGAAATGTGAGGAACAAATTGAGTTGCCTCATTTACAGTGATGGATTATGTTCATCAATGCAGCAGTATGTCTCTGCAAGCTGTTTCAATTTACTTTTGAAAATAATGGGGGGGGCTATGATTTCCACAAGATAAGGTGCACTTGCAGTAGATTAGACAATGTGAGTTTCTAAGTGTGGCTCTTCATAATGTATGTTTCCACCCATTTGTTTTTCTGCACATTTTCAATTTGGAAATGCCAGGAGATGGAAACTGAAAATCAGCATTTTGGCTGAGATGGAAAATGTTGGTATATCAAAAACCAGAAGCAGTAATGAATGCAAAGTTTAAAAAAAAAACAAGATGTCATGCTGTCACTCAGTGTTACAGGCCTCATCTCCATCAGAAAGCCCAGAAAATAAATATAAAGATGAATATAAGACGCAGGGGTGCTGAGGGTGTACGTCCACACTCTGAGTCCACACGGGTCTTTATAACATGCCACCCACCTCTTTATCATCATAGTGGCTGATAAGAAGACCACAGGGTGCACATCAGAGGAGACAATTTCATTCATTAAAAAGCCCCAAATGCCTTCTCAGAAGAAGCAGTGAAATGCCACAATGTATCACATGTACATATCCTGTTACATCCTTGAATAATTAGCATTAAATTAGTTTGTTAAAACACACACAAATTCACACGCAGTTTTGCCAACATTTCAAGAATTCGTTTCAGACTTGAGCAACATTTGAACATAGACTTTAATTGTAACACAAAGAATACCCTGGTATTATCCTTTTAACCGTTTAATTATTTTGGCCACTTTGGAACAGCGGAAACAAACTGTAGCCACAACACTGAAATATTATCCACTTTTATGCTGTTGTAGCGAACCTGTAAGCAAATAGCTGCGTATTTAAACATCCAGAAGACACATTAGCATTAAAATTAGCATTCATTTGGTGACCTGATGAATATATAGTAAGTCATATATTCGGTATCCTTTTTTCTCTGATTTGGTGTCGATCAACTCCTTATAAAAATATCTGGCTCTAAATGCTCCACTATGCACACCAGCTAGTTGTTAACAGCAGCAGTGGGGGGTTTTTTGCTGAAAACAGCTGCCTCTGGAAACAAAGTTGGGGATACTGAACCACAGCCCGTAAAACCAAAACAATCAGGCTGAATGATTGTAAAACTCTCTGTAGAGCTGAAGGTAAACCGCAGAGTCGTGTCATAATTATCTGTGGCTTCATTCACTATGAATGACCCCTGACACATTACATGTAGGGATTTGATCTATTATGAAAAAATGTATCATAGAAGCTAGTTAGGGCCCACCAGGGTCATGTCCTTTTCTATGTTTAGTCCTTTTGGGAGTTTAGGGGGTTTAATAAAAGGGAGAGGATTTTAAATTCTGGGAGTACACACATATTACACATACTACATACTACACATTTATATGGCTGCTGATCTTTCACAAAAAAAGGAATATTACAGAATAACTGTCTTTCTTTTTAGGCCCTCAATGAAAATAAAAGCAATTTAGTTTGATCCCACTGGTATTAATAGATTCCTGCTGCCTTTGAGTTTTCAGAGGAACTTCACCCTCCTCTGCAGCCCCGACCAGGTTGGATGCCAGAAAGCTCAGTCAAAGCCTATTCGCCAAGCACACAAGAGGGCACACAGACTCCTCCCCCAGTGCCTGCAAACCAAACCATCTATCACTAGGCAAAACAGTCTGCAAAGAAGGAGGGCAGGGGGCTGAGTGTAACTATATGACTGTGTCTACATATGAATGTGATTGTAACCTCTGATGGGATGTCACGCTACTTGTTGTACAGTGGAATAAGTACCAGGCAGTCAGACGCGTTAACGGTAATGCGCAATGACTAAGAGAAGCCTTCTCTTAAAAGCCCTGTCATTCACCTATCCCTGAATTACCACACACTGTGCTTCCCTCAGCCCTCAACAATGGCTGCTCTTGCGAAATGTGGGCCGAAATGTCACCACCTAATGAGCAAAGTCTCTTTCTGCTTTAATGTTTTTGTATTGCACTTGCTCGCTGTTGAACGCCCCCACTGGACTCAAAAATACAGGAAACTGAAAGCAAAAAGAGGAAGTGTGTTTCTTGCCCATCTTCACAGTGGCATTTCGAGTTTCGTACAATAGTAGGTGCAAGAAAAAACCCTACCTTCACAGCCGTCGCTGTGACAAAGACTTGCGGGGAATATCCAGCTACAACCTAGAGTAAAAAGTCCCTAAACTAACAGAGGTTAAACCAAATAGACAATTTAATCTTTCCTTGTTGTATCAGAGGAGGGGACAGACAGGGACAGAAAGCACACACACTGGCTTACCAAAATCCCCAAATCCCAAATGCCACTTTTTAAATATGTGTTTGAACAGAAAAAAAATGTTTTAGAAGGACTTATGGATTTCATTACTTTCAGGTCAGAGATGTTGTGGTTTTAAATTAGAAAGATTGTTATAAATGTGGTCAGCGGACAGTAAATTATAGACTTTAAAGAAGCTAATGTAAGTCATTGTCATCAGTCAGTAAAACAGTACGGCTGAGTATTATCTAGGCCTTTTTTACCAAACGCAGTCAAGTTAGGAGAAGGCTTATAACCCCAAGAGTCTTTGTGGAGTCTTACAGGGGCCGCTGGGACAGGCTTTGAACCACATCACCAAAGCAGTAAACGTGACCCCTGTTGTGCTCCCTGGGAGTTTTTTGTGGGAAACTCTCCAGGAGGCTGGTTAGTCAAAGTTTGTTAACCACTGTTTCAAAGACAAATGATTCATTAATGTCATGTTGAGGGGGGGGGAGTTTTCCTTCTCCTAATGAAAAATCAAACAGCATTGATTGGAATACAGACCCACTTTGGGCTTAAAAATTTGTTTTTTTTTCTTCTTCCAGGAAGTGGCTTGTGAGGAGCAAACTTATACGCAGCGCTGCCCATCAAGAGGTGAATCACTCAGTGTGTCTCTTGGTGGTTTAGACTTCATTCATTTAGCGAAACCACATCAGGGCAGTGTACACACACACTGAAACATCCACTGTATTCCCCTCAAACCCCTCATATTTAAATTTCTGCTCTGAAAAGACTGATAACTTGCCTAAGACACCCATCAAAGGAGTGTGTCAAATGAATAGTTTGAGGTTTTGATAACTTGACTTACTGAGAATTACATGACAGGATTTATACCACTCCCATGTCTGTACGGTAAATATGAAGCTAATGCCACAGTCGCTGAGCTTAGCCTAACATTAAGGTTGGAAATAGCTAGCCTGGCTGTGTCTCTGCTGGTTGCCCCCAGGAAGTATCCGTCTCCACTCAAGAAATCCTTCAGCAAATAAATCACCCCCGTGAAACCACAATTTTGTTTTTATGCTTCATTTTTTGTGCGGATTTAACAAACGAGATCTGATGTGTTAATTGAAGAGAACATTTTGTTACCGTTGGAACTAGCTGTTTGCCCCCGTTTTCAGTGTTTGTGCTAAGCTAAGCTAAGCCAACTGGCTACTGGCTGTAGCAAGTGGTATCAATCTTCTCATCTAACTCTTGGCAAGAAAGCAAATGAGCGCATGTCCCAAAATGTTGAATTGTTCCTTTAAAGAACCCATAGAGAGAAAATGATGTCATGTTAGAAATTGCTGGAAGAGCACACACATTGGGAGGGCTCCTTATTTTTATTTTTATTTCTATTAAGAAACAATCTGAGAATGTATCTGTGTGAAATTTCAATTTTCAAAAACAGATAAACTCTGAGGGAAGGATTAGGCATCACTGTTTAACTGCCTCATCTCATTTTAGAGTTGTGGCAGCTGTTTTTCATGATCTGTTACAGATGTGTGACATGAAATATGCGTAGAAAATCTGTCCACAGTGATCTGTTCCTTTTGAAAAATCGATTCCTTTGGCAAAACAATAGAAGCACTCATACACTACAACGCATGCATGCTGGCACATGTACACGTTACAGACATGTAATGTGTCAAGTCATCATAAATAATGGAAGTGAGAGTCAATAAGAAACAGAGACTCAATGCTCAACCACAGCACAATTTTTATTCAGCTGCTTCGTATCCTCTTCAGCACATCAGCTGGATGGAGAGAAGGGCCACATCGCACGTCACATTTGCTGAAAGCTGCTTTGCTTTGTGTGTGTGTGTGTGTGTGTGTGTGTGTGTCACTGTGTGCAAAAAGGATGTTGCTTTAGAGTCATCCAGGCATCTCTCAGCCATTGACTAAGCTCCACGCACTGATGTCACCTCTTGGCACCAATCAGCTCGCGGGGTATTGACCCTGGACGGTGATGTCATGCAGCAGGGAATGCAAACAAGTGGAGTGGTGGGGCACATGTGTGCGGGTGTGTGTGTGTGTGTGTGTCAGCGTGGGTGTATGTGTGTAGGGCAGAGGCTACACTGTGTATAGAGCTTGACTGTTGTCAGGGAAGTACAAACAGCCTGCCAGCTGTGACACTGTTGATTTTTCACTGGACAAGCTGTATATTCACTGCACTCACTGGCGGCTGTATGTGAAGTTACTGCACCATCGTTTGTTATGGTTAGTCCCCACTGCAACTGATTCAAACTCTCCTGTATTGAATTAAATCTGAATTTTTGGACATTTAAATGACAAACAACAATGTTGTCTTTACTATTTTTACACCCTGGCTCAACATATCCAGTAGAGGAAATAACAACTCACTCAAATCTCCATTGCAACAATACCAATTAACTTTATTCTCCTCTAAGTTACTGCTGAGTGTGCCACTTCCTGTTTCTAGAATGTTGCACAAATATGACTCACTTGCTCAGCAGCATGCAATGGTAGTTTAGAGTTGAATGTGCGAAACTCACCTCGATATTTGGGGGTCGGGGGTTAGGACTGAGGAATTTTCAAGATTAAAACTGTTAAAATTGTGCGGCTGACATCGTGAACCTGACAGGGCAAACACTTCTCTAGGTGCGCTGTTCATTTTGTCGCTGCTTTACACTTGACACCCCGTGTAGCTTTGAGGTGAGAAGTCACTCATGTAACCAGAATACTGAGGAAGGCTTAGGGAAATAGCTAAGCAAAGTAGCAGAACTGTGTGTTATTTATGGCAAATAGAAAACGCTACACACAAAAACCACTACTCTTCATTTCTACGGCCTGCCTCGGGTTACTTGAGGTTACGTTCAAACAATACATGAAAAATGACCAAGTCTGTGGTCGCTCGCCACACTTCTTGAGAGAAGCTCTTTGACTAATCACACAAAATACAAGCTATTCAACATTGTACACTGCTTGCTCTAACTGATCTAGAGACGGGGAACTGAGCAGGGTGGGGACCCTGCTGTTCCTGGACTTTGGGACTCTGAGCCCCGAGGAGACAGAGGAGAACCACAGTCTTTGGATTTAAACACTGAGACTGTCTGTACCCCGTGCTTATTTGTGGCTATTCCATATTAGTGGTGATCTGCTTTGGAAAGTCCTGCCGCCTGCAGTTTTTGATTCTTGGAAGGGTTAGTAAACCAGAATCATGTGACCTCGAGTTTGTGTTGGTTGGCAGTTGCAGCATGCTATCTGTGGTGTTGAAAGTACAGCTTTATAGGCTGTGCTGTTCTGAACTAAATGCTCATAAAAAGACGTAGATTACAATAAACAGTACCAGTACCACATTCATAGTTAATATATTTCACCAGCTGCATTTTTGAAGTCAAACTGACATTCAAATTCATTTTTGTGAAGAAATCAGTATATACAGTACAGAAACTTGTGTATTTATTTTGTCAGAAAGAAATGTAACTTATTATTCTATATGTGTGTTCTCAGGAGACTGCACATTAATTGGTGCAATGTCTAAGTGGACAGGCACTAAAAATTGGTTGTATTATCGCTTCAGCAGCCACACAGGCAGTTAACCAGCTGGGAGTTTGATGTTGTTAGATGTTGCTTAGTTATATCAGTGATTTGAGAACTCCCCACATTACTCCATATCTCGGTACATTAGGTAGGTCAGGGTAGTAATTAAAATCTCGGGCTAACACATCCCTAAGTGCTGAGGTTACAGGACTACCCACAGCTGTGAGTTTTGACACTGATTGTCCATCATCACATCTGGACCCAGTGACAAGAGACAGCTAATGCTAGCTAAACTGTCTCTTTCTTGTAACACAGGACGAACACAACACTGAGTTTGTGGGAGGTTCAGATTCATCAGATGTTGAAATTACATCAATGAAAGTAATATCTAGTGCGAATCAGTGCTAATGTTAGCTTCTACTCAGAAAGGGGAAGCTAGTTAGCCTAGCCTGCTAGCCTTCACTGTCTAACTGAGACAGTTTCCACAATATGTCCAAGAAATGGTCTTATCCTCTTTGAAAATGGAAAATGAAGCATAATAGCTGCAGTATCGTTACAGTTTATATTTTCTATATGTAAAACCAGAGCAGAATCTATACTATTAGTTCAACTTTAAGTTTGCGGGATAATAGTAGCCTCTTTGATCAGTTTGCAAATGCAATTTTGGATTTTACTGTTTGACATTAGGACATTGTTGTATAAAGGGCACAAACTGCAATTGTATGACTCAAAATTTAATTTTAAGATATATTTTAGAGAGAATGAATAGAAGAAAGTTGAAAAGAGGAGGGCTAAAACATAATTGGAATGCATCTGTGGAAAGAAAGATCCCTGTGAGTGTCAGCTCTCAAAGTGACTTTGAAGTCTTCCGCAGTTAGATTTACTGATTTGTTCTGCTGCGGGTCTCAAACGTATCCTTTTTATGTTTACGAAGTATGGCACTGATAGCAATCAAACACAATAAAACCCCTATCAAAGTACGTAATCTGATCTTCTGATGTAAATCAAATTTTAAAAGCTGGTTAAATTATAAGCTGTGAGATGAATAACCTTAAGATTTACATCTTTTATTTAAACTGTGGTTAAAAAAAGGTTAAAATGTAATGCTCTGCTGAATATCTTTGCAAAGCCTTATTAATCCATTATTTCTCAAGGTCTAACAACTTATTAGTTAGTGGCTGGCCAGAAATTAAGGATTTTGAATCAGGTTACACACAATAAGACTCAGTGACCTTGCAATTATTCTTCCATGACTAATTACACAAAGCTTTGATGTCTATATAGGTACTGTTTAGGGCCGATTTAATGGGTATGTAAACCACTACAAGGTCAGTGAATCGCTTCTCAGTGGCTTCTCACACAGCATGCAACAGAGGCCAATAGAGGATAGGCCCAAGCAAGCCAAGGGGAAAATGCATGCCATAGTAGGCGTCACCTGGCAACCCAAATATTAAAAGGTTTTATTTAGCCTCATACAGAGGCTTCCTGTTTTGCCACCCTTGCCAACCATAGGAAATGGATGAAGAAAATTGCTTTTATTTCTCTCCTCTGTGTGTTAAAATGTGTTGAATCATTAGGATGAGTATAGCGGCAGTAAAGGCATCTGCGTTTACAAGCATGCTTGTCTTTAAAAGCAGCAGGGATTTAGCTCTTTTTGTCACTTTTATGGACTCCCTTACCTCATTGACCAGGCAGTTCAGATGAGGAGAAAGCACTGACTGGTGGTACATCTTGACGGAGTGAAAGCCATTGATGACTCTTTCCCAATGGACACTTACAGGGTTACGGATATGCAAAAGAACAGGGAGCTTGGTGTTGCACTCGGTTGTACACACAGAAAGTGACGAAAAGAAGTGTGTGAAGATAAAGAGAGTTTGAGAGAGTTGAAAGTCCTGCATACTTGTTTGCATGATTGTCACTTTCGGAAAGTTTATGCTTATGTTTGGGCAACTCAAAGCACTTGATTAAAGCACCTGGAATCACATCTTAAGCTCTTAATTTCTCTAACATTATATATTTTTGATTAAATAAGAAAACAAAGAAAATACATCTTTAGGTATTATTTATTGTGAGTTTAACACTAAATAACTGAGCTAATCTCCCTGTGGGTTAAGGAAAGAAAGGGATGTTGGTTGAATATTTAAAATGTGAGCACACTGACTTGAAGCACAAGACAGAACCTGTTTACTTTTTAAATATCTAACCAAAATTATAATCAAATTCAACCTTTCCTTAACCTTAACCAAAGTGTCTTCAATAGATCAAATCTAACTACATGTGGGATGCAGGGTGGAAAACCCACTCTCAGGTATTTAAAGACCTGTGCTTTGCACGCCCACCATCCTCCCAACAACCTCAGCGTGGTACAAGTACGTAACTTCCTTTTTAAGATTCTGGGTTGCAAACTTACCAGAGAAGTACATTAATGTGTCCCAGTAGAGCAATTTGTTGAATTTACTGTCTGCTACAGGCCTGTAATGCCTCATGGCACAAAATGTTTGCCTCTGTTTATCCTAAACCAACAAATACTTTTGTGCATTTGAGCAATTTATTAAATAAAGTGTTTTCTGCATTGAATTTGAATTGCTTGTTTCTTTCTGCTCGCTTTATACCTCGTTATAAAGCCAACAAGAAAGTGTAGTTTTAGCAATGAAGAACCAATCTGTAAACATTTGTCACATGAGTCCAGGGTCTGAGATTAAATTCTCATTGTTGAGGGGAGATCTGTGCAGGAACTAGGAACTACCAAAGACTCAAACGTTACCATATTACAAACCCCATGTGGAGGGATGGAGAGAAGAAAGTATTTCAGTAGTGGAGGCCCACAAACACAATCACAACTTAAACAGCAGGGCCTCCGGCCGTCAGCATCCTCACTGCTCGGCTTCTCCTTTTTATTGTCTCCCTCTCTCTTTCCATGTGTACGGACAGTTGCTCAAAGAGGTGCCAGCTTGCAAAAGCAGCACAAAGGAGAAGAAAGAAGGTTTATGCTAGGTCTAATCCTGGGGAGCTGGAAAAAGGGTCGGCTGAGGTTTCTCTCTTTTTCTCTCCCTCTTTGTGCCTCTCCCGCAGCCTTGTTTCTTGATGAAAATGTCCCGCTGGATGAGGGCATTAGACGCCCGCTCTAATCCCGTGTAATTTCCCACAATCCCCTTTGCTTGCATCCTGCCAAGGAGGCCTTCGGCGCCCTGCTGAGCCCCTAGCTGCTGGCTTTGCCGTTCCCACACCCCTCATTCCTCTACTGGCGGAGAGGAAACAAGACGCTCCGTCTCTCCTCCCTTTCATCTCCCTTTTCATCAGAGCCAAAACAGCAGCAGAAACTAGTAGCCTACTGATGAGTGTGTCCTCAGTTTGTGGTCTTTGGCAGAACTGAGCCATGGTAAAGGCCACAGAAGAGACAGACAGGTTTTATTCATTAGCAGAAATAAAACCATGGTCCACTACTGGTTGACCCAAATCACATCTGTGTGTGTGGCCTTTTTGCATTGTTAACTGCTAACGGTGTGTTTATGCACTAAGGCTCTGTGCATTTGCCACTGTCATAATCCCGTACAATCTCCTTACATAAAATGCTTTATGATCATCTTTTATCACCAGGCACATCAGAAGGTCAGCTAGGGAAAGAGAAGAGTGACACACTGTCTGTCCAAATGTCTATTTCGGAAGCGTCCAGCAGAAGTGATAAATCTATTATACCTTCTATGGCGCTGCTAACACGACTATTGGATAACAAGTAAAAAGCGTGTACACTGAAGACACTTTTACTGAAGTCTTACATTAAAGCCAGCACTTCTTCTAACCTAGCCCAAGACTGATTCTTCTGTTTGAAGCTGAGTTGGTTTGAATAGAAACAAAGAGTCTTCCAATTTTGAGGCTGTGTCCTCTTCCTGTGTTCCATCCATGGGTAGATCAGCTGAAGGTACAGTGAGATATGTTTCTCAAGTTAGTGGAACTTTTCTGACTTGGTGAAACAACATTGAAAAGGGAAAAATTAACCATGATCAAGGATAAAAATACAGCATAGTTTAGTCTGTCAAAGGGTTTGTCATGTCTTGCTCAAAATGATAATGCAAACATACAGATCAGCAGATGCAATGTTTACCATCTTAGTTTAGCATGTTAGCATGCTAACACTTCCAAAATACAGCTCAGGCTATTCATGAAGGGACTAGAGGAAAAGTGAAGGGAAACAGTGAAAGTTATTTCAATTCATCCTCTGGGCTCCATAGATGTCTGTACCAAATGGAATGGCAGTTCAGCTAACAGTTAAGCCGAGAAATTGAACTAAAAATCACATGTCAACTTGCTGGTGGTGCTTGACGGAAAGTCAGGGGAACACCAAAGTCAGTGGGCTTCGTCCTCTGAGCACCATAAATGTCTATACCAAATTTCACAATCACTCGTGTAGCTGTTGGACCCACTGAACAGACTAACACTGCCATTCCTAGAGCCATGAAAGATATAAATACTTCTGTTTGATACATTAAAGGGATGTAAAGACAATTCAATTTTGTTTATTTATACTTATTTATACAGGTCTAGAGCAACAGCAGTATTATTATACTAGTAGCAATATAATTATAATACTAATAATAAGAGCAATAACAATAATAGCAGCAGTGGCTGCATATATCCAGGTGCACCTAGTCAGTGATCTAGAGCTTGATTAGACACACATGAAGCCTATTGCCAGGCGGTCAAGTCATTATACACCGAAGAATATACACCGATCATAACATTATGACCACCTGCCTAATATTGTGTAGGTCCCCCTTTTGCCACCAAAACAGATCTGACCCGTCAAGGCATGGACTCCACTCTGAAGGTGTCCTGTGGTATCTGGCACCAAGACGTTAGCAGCAGATGCTTTAATTCCTGTAACTTGCGAGGTGGGGCCTCCATGGATCGGACTTGTTTGTCAGATAGCAGTTTTATGTTCATCAATTCTAAATCTAAGTTGTCTCCTTGTTTTTCCTACATATTAAAGTAGAGACTATTACTTGAGCTGCACGTTATAATAATAATTTGGTCCTTTTCTTTGGTCACAAAGCTGGTAAAAGTATTGTAAGTACGTATGAAAATCAAGAAGACAACTTTCGTTCAGAATTAATCAACATAAAAGCATAATCCTAAATAATAATCCTAAATCAGCTGTTGCGAGATGGCAATCGGCTTCATATGTGTCTAATCAAGCCCTAGATCATTGATTCTGTGCACCTGCAGAGTAACCCATATACGGCTACTCATCATGCATGCCTCATTCTGAGGAAAGTCCAACACGAACTGAAACATTTGCAGTCTTGCACATGTTTATCCTTTCTCACTGTCTGTACAGCCTCGAAATGTATCATATGTAAATGTTGAAAGTCCTGACTCCATTTTTCTCATCTTTATACAATACAATACAAATTTCTTGTGTAGTAGTAAAATATCCTTACTTGACCTCACAGTTATAAGAACATACACAGAGCGGGCTGATTTCTTGTCTGTGATGACTCACGTGTGAACCTCACACACGTGTGTGCTTTAACTCGCACCTCTGTATATCGCAAATGCGTACACGTGTCAACTCTACTTTCAACGTGTGTGTACATTTCTCTAAACGTCAGGTCAACAATTTGGCATTCTTAAGTGAGCATTGTTAAGCTGCATTCCTAAACATTGCGGGTCTTAAATCCCGTTTGCATGTCTCTCTCTCTCTCTCTCTCTCCTGTAAACACAGCCGTGACTGCTCAGTGTCACATGAAAAAAAAAGGACACGAGCAGGCCAAGCCCAGCTTTGCATGAATGCTACATTCATTTAGCAATGCATATGCAGTGAGCTTGCCCCCAGCTGTTTTTAAACCCGACTGAAAACAATTTATTCATAGCTGAATGCAAACAGAAAAAAAAGCATTGGCTGCAAGTTATTGTTTTGTCATATATTTAGCTTGTTCCACAGAAATGAGTCCAATAAATGCAGATTAGTAAATTAAACAGAAAAAATATGGAGACTTTGACTGCACAAACCGTTTTTGGAGGCCTGTATCACAGCTCTGACAAACTTCTAACCTTTGTTCAGTTTCACCACCAGGCTGTGTAAATAAACTGGAGGAAATAGTTGAAACAAAATTGCTGGTGAGTGTTGACATACCAATGTCCAAGCCTCTGCTTCCCATGGATATGAAGTTTTAATGAATACAATAACAAAAATAAACGACATAGCGGTTGTTGCCAAAAAGTGTGGTTATTGCCAGTTGTCTTTGGAGCATTAGGTATCCATCTAACATCCAACAGTTAAGTTAGATTAGAAGCACCACGATGGCACTGATTTCTTTAACGTCAAAGTGAACTGAAAATTCACTTTAGCTAAGTAATCTATGTACATACCCTAGTGCTTGTTTTGACTCAAAAAAGGGGGCTTACGTTTTTGGTTCCTCCAGATGCTGGTGCTGTAATGTGATTGGTGCAAAAACTGTGTGGGCGGGCAATACAAATAGTTTGTGACAGCACCTCAACTATGAGGCCACACAGACAATCAACCAGCTGGAAGGGTCCATGTTGTTAGTGGTTGTTTTGTATCATGCGTGGTTTCAGCACTCCTTACATTACTCTGTGAGATTGTGTATGTTACTTTGTGTCTTGATTCAAATCACAGGGTAATGTAAAATGTACTGAGGTTACAGGTTGACCGTTAGCAGCTTTGACAGTCTGGTCATTTGATATCATCCCAAATGGACCAATGAAAGAAAGACGGCTAACGCTAGCTACGCCAACAAAATGAAAAGTGCAAATTTGTGGGAATTAGTGCAAATGCTAGCAAGCTAGGCTAATGAGCTTCTACTTTCTGAGTGTAGGCTAGTTAGCATTGTTTGCTAGCTTCCACCCTCTGAGTGGAATATAAACATAACAAAACAATAACCAATGTGGGCTTTATTAACATTCATATGCTATACAGTATGAATCGCTCTAGGCAGTACCGCACCACAGAAGTTAGTGCTGACTCCACTGCCATGGGAAATGCCACCCAGTGGCTTGAAGTTTAAGCTGAGAGCACCACAGTTTTAATGCACGGGCTTACCAGAGCTCAAGTCCCGGGGCCCGAGGACGTGAAAGGGCCCACAAGGATCTGGGGGAAAAATTCACAGGGAGAAAAATAAAGCTTGACTTTGTGTGGTACTTAGTCCCAACTGTTGTGTGTGTGTGTGTGTGTGTGTGTGTGTGTGTGTGAGAGAGAGATTGATATTAGCCTACACCACAGTGAGGTGGTCTGTTCCTTTTGGTGACCCAATTTCTGGATCCAGTGTGCAAAATACATGAGGCCTTAGGAGGTCTCAGACCCAATAATTAACTAACTAGCACTCCGGAAGACAGCAAAATCAAATTTTGAGGGTGTCTCATAATTAAGCAAATTATTTACCATGTGTTGAAAAAGTCATAGGCCCTGGTCCCATGATACTTTTATGTGGCCTTGGCTGTGCGTATGTTCCATCAGAACAACTTGTCAGGTGGTGGAATAGCTTCCAAAACCCACTTCCCCAATACGTTTGCCACTTCGAATTAGGGGGGGCTGTGTCTGACCAATTCTGTTACTTTCTGAAACCATCAATTTGATATTCACACCCACTTCACGCCATGGTTCGTCAGCTGTGCAGAGGTGAGAAAGGAGCCTTTGTTGGTCTTATATCACTCTTTACCCAACTTTCTCTTCGCCTTTCATATGCAACACTGTGAATGTTTTCTAGGATAAACTTTGTAAAAAATGTCACTGTTATCACTGTATTTAATATTGTTTGTTACCCTTCTCGTTCAGAACAGATATAAACACTAGCGTCCAGTTCCTGAGTGCAACACAAACAGCACAATGGGGTCCTCACACATGTTGTAGGCTATACAGAATGGTATGCTCCAGTCAGTAGCGCACCACGGAAGTTGGTGGCATGTCTTTTAGCAACCATGAAGGGAAACACCCCTGAAGAGACCTGAAGCTTTCCACAAATATGTCCAAAAATGGTCTTACCCTCTTTTGAAGAATGGAAAAATCCATAAAATAGCATCAGCATTTTCATATCTTATGTTTCCTTACACAAAAAGGGAGAATTAAAATTTCAGTTCGACGTTAAAATGTTACTGCTACATATGGAGCAAATACTACCCCCCATGCTGTGCTAGACTGAGCAGCCCTACATACTGTAAGTGTGGGCTCTGGGCACTCTGGGCTCCCTCACTTCACACCAAACACCAGAGGCAACTAGTGCCAACCGCGGACAGTCTAAGTGGGCAACAAAAGAGGAAATCCACCCAAATGAGACTGCAGGAGCTGACTCAAGTAAAGAAAGTTTACTCTGGAGTTCACTGTCATCACTTCCCCCTTGTCTTGAGATGCTGTTTCTTTCTTTAGAAATGTAGGAAAATCTTGAGCTCAGCAAAATCTAAATGTGGTGCTCTCATTTCCTCCAAGATTGGCTGCACCAGTGGAATGGGATTGGAATAGCGAGTTTTTGCTTTGGTGGTTTGAAAATCTGTATTGTAATAGTCCCCCAGGGGTGGGGGCATTCTATGTAGAACAACCACTGAGAGGATTCATTTTGAGTTACAGCAGATGTACAATTAGTCAGTGTTTTCAGCATGTAAAATGTTTCTTTGGTTTTGAAATCATGGGAACATCTCTGATGGGGTGGTGGGAGCAGACTGTAGCACTGATGTTCTGTGATTGTGGGTCCTTGGTGCAGGTTCGTCCCCATCGTGCTCTGCTGTGGAATGTAAGATGGCGGTGGTTGGGACGGAGGCCACAATGGGACTGTCTCTGTGGTCTGCCGCAGTGGGAACGACAGAGAAACACTGGGAAACATGAGCTGGCTAGATCAACACATCTTCAGGGGTGGCTGCCTTGCCTCCAGCGTCTGATCCAAACACACAAACAGCACACTGGCGGGATTTCGACACAAGCGGTGCTCTGGATTATGAAGAAGCATATTTCAGCGCATAGTTTATGGGATTCCTGTGGGGGTAGATTGATTGAAATCCATATTTCAGACTCAACCAGTGACACATGTTGACCCACAAAAGGAAATCGCACCATCCTCTCATCAGATACTATATCTTCTCCATCCTATAATTTTAATCAATCATCCTCCCATGCCTTTCTCCTTCTCATCCCTTCATCCTGCTGCACTAACAACTCCAGTCAAGTTGCTCTGTCCTGGGCTCTCTGGAGAACAACTGAATTAAATTGGTGGCTCTTATCCCTAAGCTCTGAGGCGCTGTTTGCTGTCTCTGGGATGTATGGTATGTAGCTAACCCTCTCTATCTGTTTTCTGATCCTCCTTCTGCTCTGTCAGTCAAGCCGGCAGAGGTCAGGAGGGGTTCAGATAGCGCTCAGCAGCATCATCCATTACTCCACAGCCCGCTGCCGGGCTTAGAGCACGATCAATGGACAGTACACTCATTCACACACACACACACACACACACACATCGATGCATGCACACACACTCTCACATGCACACAGAGGCTAAAAACACCACCTATTTATGCCCTAACTGCAACCTAATGAAACACACATGCATTAAATGAGCAGCAAAGACACGTCTGACCTCCTTCTGGAGATGCGCCGCCATCATACAGTAGATATTAAACGAGGCCCTCTCTGTGTGTAATGGAATGAAGAGGTCTGCCGGCGCTCCAGTGAATACTGCTGTCTCTTTACAGGGAGACTGAGGGAGTCCACTGTGATGAATAAACGTCCTCGCCATCCAGCCTGAGAGGACTCCTCCTGTTTAAGAACAGCAAGGAAACACTGTAACACTAACAAACATAACAAGTATTAAAGGGAAATACCATGCAGTTCACAATGTGCAGATGTTGTTTCTCTGGCCTGGGGCTCCAAAGTCAGCATTGTATCCATCTGTTAACACTTTCCTTAAGAATCCAAGGCTGTGAACATACACAGTCTCTGATTATGAATGGGAATGACTGAGTGCTTTTCCCCCTTTACACGTAGTGTAAACTGCTGTTCACTCTGATGAGATGAAATCAGTAAAATGATTCACGCCTTATGGAGAAACAAGCATTCAGACATTCAAACAGTAGCTGATATGTTGTACATACATTTCAAAAACCTGAATGTCTGTTATCATTCCCTGAAAGTGAACCTGTGGCTGTCACAGTTTCACTGAAATAATTTCCAATTCATAGCAGAGAGGAGGCATCTGCAGAACCTGGAAAAGCAAAAATGTATTTCAAGGCTGAAGTTTGGTGGCATCAGAATGGACTAAGATTAATAGCATTTCAAGAAAGAAAAAGTGCATTTAATGTGTCTGAACTGAAGATAAAATAGTGTTGACCAACCATATCTGAAATCCCACCTATCCAGTTTTGGAAACTGAACGTATGAAAATTTCCCTTTAAAAGTCGCTTTAGTGAGGTAAGATTTTAAAGGAAGATATTCTTATTATAAATTCAGCATTGAAAATGATTTTTCACTCAATCTGAGTGTCATTGGCTCCTGATTTACTCAGGCAGCAGCTAATTACACCTTCAGCAGCTGGAACGTCCTCCTGGCTGCATTCTGTGAGTGAAGGAGTGAAGCTTTAAAGGAGCAGTTCAGATCTGAAATCAGTAACATCAGAAAAGAAATGGAAATTGTCATGTTGAAGTAATTTGTTTCAAAAACATTTAATGTATTGCAATAAAAGTCTTACTGAATCATAAAAATATAATAAAATAATACTTATTTATGGAAAGTGTTGTAAGTAGGAGCCATTAAACATCTAAGGAAATAAAGAGACGGAATTACAAACTTCTTAGGAAAAGAAAACAATTACCATAGTGATTATGCTAATCAGATCATCAGGCATGGCATATCTATCCATTAAATATAAAGCTACAGCCAGGAGCCGGTTAGCTTAGCTTAGCACAAAGACTGGAAACAGTGGGAAACAACTAGCTGGTGCCATTCAAATGTAACAAAATCCACAACCTGCACCTCTAACATGTTATAGCTCGTTTGTATAATCTAAACCATAAAATCAACAATTAGCTATTTGGTGGAGGTTATACAGTATGTTGGACTATTTCTTGACTTAAAGCAGTTGCTGGGCAACCAGCAGAAGGAAATTACTGGTCACGGCCCAGGAGTAGTCCAACACATAACCCCTCATCAAAAAGAGAATCGTCATCTCATCTAACTCTCTGCCAGAAAGGAAATAAGCGTATTTCCTAAAATGTCAAACTATTCCTTTAACTCCCTCATAAGTATGAATTTGGAGAAAACAGCCTACATATCAGTGTGAAAACAGAGACATACACACAATGGACTTCCAAATTGTGGGTTATATAAAGATCATAGCCATTTTATACGAGACGTCTTATCTAAAGGTGATTGAAGTCATTTGAAAAATATTGGTTAAATGGAGAAAACTGGACTTAATCAAGACTGAACTTGTAGTTCCCCATAGGATGAGCTCAGGAGGTCTGCATGGAAACATGTGATATGTTTTTACTGGTCTCCTTACTATTTATTTATTACTGGTGATGTGTCGATCATGAGCGGATCGTTCATTGAACTGCTCTTTTGACATGAACTAGTAGGAACGAGTCATCTCAGAGGGTTTTTCTCACATGACAGCCACACAGTCTCAGTATTGGACAGAAATTAGTCACCCCCTCCCCCAACAAATGAACAAATGACTCAAAAAAGATTAGTTCATTTTACTGAATTATCCCATCACTATGTATTACATCGTATTAATTCTCAGTCATTTATCACAGCACAACCTGTAACCCCCCCACCCCCGACACTACTACAGCAAAAGCTTTGGCTGTCCTCCATTTTGGGGCCTAATCTTAATTGGAAACCGCTGTAGAAATAGAAAGAGAAAAGATGAGCGAGGGGAGGGGAGGGGAGGGACAGACAGACAGAGAAAAAAGACAGACAGCCAGACAGACAGAGAGATGACAGCATAATATATCAATATGAGAATCCCTCGTTAAAAAGCAGACAAGCAGCAAATCACTCATCCTCCAGTCCTCTCTGTTCTCTATCGCTCTGTTCTTTATCACAAGTGTGGCGGCATCCTGGACTGCATTACAGATTTTGTAGGTGGAAGCCTGGTAGTGTACATGTATGAAAGCATATCTAGAAGGACAAGGTCAAAGGTCATTCAGTCACTAAAGGTCAGAGGAGGCCCCGTTTCATGATGCGATGGGGTCGGGCAGCGGGGAGAAACCGATTAGGTGCGGAATGCTCAGGAAAGACAGCAACGTAAACAGAGATTAGAGACGAGAGAGACCCCCCAGACTAAGGAGAAGGGGAGCAGCCATGGACACCATGACAGGTAGGAGGTCTGGCATGTCAGCATTTGAAGGAAAAATTTACAGATTTATTGACTAAATTACTTACTTACTTAATGCCACTAAAATCAGATAAGAAGCAGAAACGTCTGCACAAAAACCTGCAGGCCAGCAGGACAGTATTTAAGGTAAGCTAAGGTTAACGTTATCAAGGCCTGTGGATGAGGATGTAACGTTAACATTTCCTTCACTTGGCTGTCTGTTGTAAACATAAACATTTCCATCCAAAGGATAAAAGCAAATTAAAATTGGGTGCCAAAAGGAACACGGTCCCACACCAATATGATATAATTTCATTCACCAGCTTGCGGGTTTTTAAGTCTGTAAATGAAACCTGCTTTAAGAAGCTCCTAACCCAAACCTAATATTTTTATTAGTATGACTTACTGCAGTTTTAGTGCCCCATGATGGCCGTTAACACCGAGATTTTTCCACCCTGTGGAGAATAAATACATTTAAACCATGTGTACGTATATTGTTTAAGGATATAGGTGTGTCAAATACATTTCATAAGAGAGGGGCTTCAGGGCAGCTTTAGACAAACATCAGGCACATATAAATTTGCCTTTTATGAATGTATGACATTATCACACAGATGTGACCTATCTCCCCGGCTTGTATGTGTGTGTGTGTAATGATGTGTGTGAAGGGAGGGGTCTCCTTAATCTCCTGGGTTACGTTCCCCTCAGACCTTTATGAGATCACGCCTCAGCCTCACTGATACGATTCGATCGTGACTGACAGCTTTTGATGCTTGAAAAGGAAAACACCATTAAAGAACCATGTTTTTAAATCCGACTATTATCCCAGTATATGAGCTTCAGCTCAGCTTAACGACATTCAGTCACACTCCCTTTAATGAAAGAGAATTTGTGAGTTAGCTAATGCCCCGTCCTGTCCTGGCAAGCAGACCGCGGCAGCAGCTTCAGCGTGTGGCTTTGCCTTGTGTTAGCCGCCATCTGCTTTGAATTGTGAACGTCTAAGACAGGGCCGCGGTCAGGGGAGGCTTGGGTCTCATCTGGATCTAATAGGTGCTGAGCCGTCCTGAAAAGTGCCCGACAGCCTGATGCCAGAAATGGTCAGTGAAGGACACAGTTGTATGCCTGATATGTTACCGTGTGAAATGTTAAACAAAAGGGAATTCCTCTTTACCGTCACAGCCTGTTGCAGTGCATATATTGGCAATCAACTGTATTGTCAGCTTATACGGTATAACTTCTCTTTGTGTGAGCAATACTGCCCTCCGCTCATCTCATTAACAAAGAGCTTTCTGCAGGAAAAACAACGTCACTGCTACAATTGAGCGAATACATGCCCAAATTAATTTGCTGTCTGGTTTAAACAATAGATTCGCAGTCTAATAGCCAGCTAGAACAAACACTCCCCTCTTTCGTGCAACAGGTTATCTACAGTTCTGTGCCAGCTAATTTTCCCTTTTTTTAGAAGAAGAAGAAGAAGAAGAAAGAAAGAGAAATTACTTCACGGTCAATGCTTTGGAAATGAACAAATAAACATGAGGGAATGGGGACGGTGGACATTGCACAACCCCATCAACGGGATATACTATTCATCAGTCGAAAAGTTCATCTCCATTAGTCAGCATTACCCTGCTGCCTCAGCTGAATCCATAGAGTAATGGCCCATAGATACAGCCCATTCACAGTCATTACCAAAGGCAGCTCACCCAGCACCGTGGTGCAATACCTCACTCGGCAGCTGGCAGTGTGCCACCGGGGACACACAGGCTCCTATTCTGGCCTGCCAGGCTACATGTCACATCATATCAGAGGCATCGTTGTTCTGACATTCATTCATTCTTTG
Organism: Gadopsis marmoratus; assembly: GCA_036023855.1. Taxonomy (NCBI): domain Eukaryota; kingdom Metazoa; phylum Chordata; class Actinopteri; order Centrarchiformes; family Percichthyidae; genus Gadopsis; species Gadopsis marmoratus. The sequence goes on from JAVQJF010036749.1 coordinate 25,519, forward strand.
CGGAATGGCACAGACAGAGTTATGTGATTATATCGTACATTTAGAATAGACAGATAAAAATGAGACTTTCTGTATGTATGCATGCACGCATGGATGTGTGGGCATTGCAGGAGGTCACAGCGTTGCTTCACAGGCTCCTCGCTATCAGCTCGTGATGGCCCTGACCCTGCTGCTGCTGGGACAGAGGAGGAAAACATTCCTGACAGGTCAAAGGGCAAACGCCCAGCTTCCTGCCAGTGGGGATGATGGGACTGGAGGAGCATGAAGGGGATTCGGGAGGAATGAAAGGGAGGGACAATGGATAGATATTTGGCACAGCTGTGACCACGTTCCCTGTCTTTCACTCTTCTCCACCCATCCTGTCCTCCTCCCTCTTCTTCCGCCTCCTTGGAAAAATGAGCCAGGGTGAGTTAAAGGGTTTAGGTTTTGTGAGTATCCGCTTTCTGCCTTCTGGTGCCTCTTGATCCCCCAGCAGCATCAATCACTCACAAGGTTTTCCTCGGCTTGATTGCCTGGACTGTGGGTCCCCCCTCATCACCTCCCAGGTCCAGCGAGTCCACCTCTCTGGTTGCGGTGTCTCACAAGTCCTGCCGATGCCATCCAATCCCTGAGAGCTGCTGTGGATGGAGGTGATTTACTGGTGGCCCCTGTGTTTGTTTTGCCTTCCTCTGCTGTTGGTTCTGCTAAGCACCTGCTTAGCTACTTAGCTGCCGAGGGGTGCCGTTGTGTGTGCATGGGTGTTTGTGTGTGAATGCGTATATGTTTCACATGAGCTAGCCCATGGGTTTATGTGACTTATTTGCAATAAACCTAAGCCTTGACTTTTCCCAAAAATGGTCAAAGTGTGAGGTATTCGTGCTATATTGAAATAGCCTGTTGTAATGGAGGATCCATGGAGCGTGATAAATTTGATTTAGCTGACAAAGCTGGTGCGCACACTTCAAAAGTAGACCTAAGGCTGCGCCTGTGCACCAGCCACAGAGTGCCAGCCATCTATCTGAAGTGCTAATGTCATCGATTGACACATGCTGCCCTAAAAATGCTTCCTGAGCAGGTGGCGAGGGCTCGGCCTCCATCAGGGTAAACATACATACATACATACACACACTCACACACACACACACACACACACACACACACACACACACACACACACACACACAGACATTCGTATGGATGTACGCACTCTATCTATTACGCACAGAGATAAACAAAGCCACCACTGTCATTACCTAATTGGCCACGTAGCCGGAGGTGAGGGGCTGTGAGGTCACGCTGCTCTCTCTGGGTGCCCATTACTTGCTCAGTTAAGCCCGGCGCCGCGTGGCGTGGCCTGGGAAGGCGGCGCATACACTTGTCACTGAGACAGCCTAATTAGAAGCAGCCGTGCAGCGCCTGAGCCCTCTGACACCACCTGAGAGGCAGACCTCTCAGTTAGTCAATTGACAGCAACTATTTTGATGATCAATGAAACGTTTCAGTCATTTTCGTTAAGATTTTGCTGCCTCTCTGTGTTTTATATCATTGTAAAGAGAATGTCTATACAGTGTTTGTCTGACTAAACGATTCCTTGATCAATCTAGAAAAATAAAATGCAGATTAATCAATAATGAATATAACAATAGTTGCAGCTCTAATTACCTTTCTCACTTCTGACATAGGTCTTCAGACCTACAGCTTAATTCTAGGTTTAAAAAGTAATTATGGCTTCTTCCACTGCAATAATCAATCACATCTGCAGTATAATGATCAATCAAACAGACATGTAAATAATAGCAATATTAATTCTACTGCTGCGGTCATAATAGTCATTTGATTTAAGTCATTTTAATTTCACCTGTTATGCCAACATGGCCAAGAAGTGCTGAAAATGCTCCTGAAAATTACTTTTAAATTGTCATGACAACTGGGCCAACTTCATCTGCTAATGAAGATCATGTAATGTGATCAAAAGCTCCAGAACACCAAGAATTAGGACCAAAAAATGTATAGCTGTAAATGTTCCTGCATGATGAATTAAAGGTCTACAAAAAAAAAAATCAGTCAGAAGGGTTTTTCACTACCTGGTAACCGAATTTAAACCAGCCAAAAATGAATGTCTTATCACCGATCAATAATAAATCATTATAAATGAGAAGTAACCATTAATAAAGCTATCAGTTACATCTCATGAAGTATGCCTTATTAGATTGTGGAACCTATAGTTTTAATATAGACTAAACTTTGGTGTAAAACTTTAATTGAGAGCAGTGCAGAAGAGTTTGACCACTGTGACTGACAAACAAAAACTCTCTCACTCAGAACATGAAGCGTTTGAGTCAGACACACCAGCAAGGCAGCAGACTCCACTCTATCCAGCATCAGCGCACTGTTTTTTAAATGCATGATCTGCAGCTAGCTTTGATTCCCTGACGGCAGACGCTACATTATATGGGGCACGGATGGACAAACTAGCTCCTTACGTAGCGCCGCACTCTAAGGACTGCCAATTACTGATGCATGAGTCGTTTCTAAAGGAGCACTTTGAAATAATGCCAAACATGAAAAACTTTCCCCTGCTTGGTGGAGCGCACTCGATACAGAGGCACTGATGCATGTGGGGGTAAACTTGTCTGTGTTTGCTGGGTTGGCGGGTTGAGACACAGGAAGTAGGGGCTGGCTCTGGCACTGAGTCAGCTTTGTGTAAATGCTGCAGCATGCAGTTAGTTGCCAGCAGTCAGACATACAGTACATTCCGGTGTTAAAAGGAATGCAGACACACTTATCATGCTGATGCCTGGCACTCGTGTGTGAAGTTAATAATAAACATGAACTTGCGCTCCCTAAAAACTTGCATATATTATCTCCTTGGTTTTTGCTCTGTCTCTCTTCCTCCTTCATTCATCACCCTCTTACAATCACACCCATGGAGAGAAGAAAGAAAAACTCACTCTGTGACTTCCTGGGGACATTCAAGGTCTCACCTCCTCCACAGTCCTTTGCTTTGCATCATCACTTGAAGAGGCGGAGGGAGGCTACGCAGCAGATGCAAAGAGACATGTCAGTTTGTTTGTGTTTTACACAGAGTACTTTTGAATTAGACATAGAGGTTAAAAGGTCACCTGCGCCGCAAAGGGACAGTTGCAGAGAGAACGAGGGGACCATGGGAAATGCCGAAGAGGAAGGCAAATGAATCGCGCGTCAGCCTCCTCCCTGTTGCTTTCCACCTCTCTAATGTTGTTTTATAACAAGGATAGCAGAGGCCCCCCTCTGCTCTCGCTCTCTTTCTCCCTTTCCTTTTGCATCTGTCTGCTCCACAGATGCTGATCTACTTGATCTGATGTGACATTTATTAAAGCCTAGCCTTCAGGACCAGTTGATGGGAGGAAAGGTGGTAAGAGGAAGCAGGGGAAACAGAAAGGAAGCGGAGATGGGGGAGGTGTGGAGTAAAGAAGGAAGGTGGGCACAAAGCCGATACTTTCTTGCGTTTCCAGAAGGGTGAAGAACAGGAAGGGATGAGGGAGGCAACAGGAGCAGCACTGGTTTCAGATATGAGGAGAAAGAAAAAGAGGAGTGACAGCTTTAAGCTAAGACTGAAATAGTGTGGACGAACACTAAAAAAAGAAACCCAAATTCAATTTCTTAAATATGAAGAAGCTCTGGCTGAACTTGAAAGTGTGTTTAAGCCTCCTTGCGTTATTGATGAGCCTGTCGAGGCCACTCTTCATCAGGTTGTGGGAAGCAAGAAGGGGGAGGGATCAAGGGGAGAGAAGGATGAAAGAGGGAGGGGTGAGGTGAGAGGACGGGTTCGACTCGAGGTCTGCTGAGCCTAAAAGCGGTTTCGTCCGCAGCGGTGAATAATGAGCGGAGACAGAAAAGAGGAGGAAAAGGAACAGAGGAGTGGAAGCCAGACAGAAACGCAGACTAAAAGATGGAGGGACAGGAGGAGGGAGATTAAAATTAGAAAAAAAAAAGAAAAAGAAATAAATACTGATGTGGCAGCTACTGGTCATATTCTTTAATGTGACTCAGCCGATTTTATAGCCCGGGCACCTCCACCATGTAATATGTTATGGATTTTACTCTATACACGTCATTCATTTTTACGTGCAAAACTCAGTTAAGAGCATCTCCACAAACAGAAGTTGGAAGAACGCTGGGTTACATCTCTACGATTTCCTGCTGTCTGGGGTTACGTTCAAGACAAGATGGAGTGAACCGACGCTCGCCACAGAAAACTGACTCATCCCTTCTGCCTGACAGGTTCCAAACATGACCGTGATTATTTCTCCTCAGCGCAGTACAAATCTGTGGCGTGGAACTGGGAAATATGTGACCTATTTTTTTTGTTTTGTTTTGTTTCACCCCCAACATACAATCCTCCCTCCCCCACTCTCTCCCTCTTCTTTTGCTTGATATTTAGGTCGGGAGGGGACGGCGTTTTCCAGGCAGAGGCCGAGAGCTTACTGTCCACTTGCTCCCCATGTGCCATTGAAAACATACAAATGGATTAGCTGGAGAGAGTTCAATGCCAGCGGGTCTGTTGGGTCTGGAGTGGCCGGCAGATTCGGACCCTCTAATACCGTAGAGGAGGGGGGAGGGGGAGAGAGAGAGAGAGAGGAGGGGATGATAGACAGATCCAGGGATTTAGGTTCTTGCGAGACCAGAATTAAAATCAACATGCACTCTGAGGAAAACATGCAAACACACAGAGGTTCTGGATTAGTACAACTTGGGTTTTATTTTCATAGTTTAGGCCATAATTCCTACAGGTACCGTAGATGTAGTGCACAGACACAGCATGCTCACTTTGAGTTTTATCTCCGAATGAAGTGGATAAAATGATCTTTAGAAGCTACCTGATCATGAAAACCACTCAGGTTGCTCACCCCATAGAAGGCAAAAGTCTTGGTACTACTGTAGCTGCTGTTGTTCTGCATATTTTGGTGGATATGCTTATTCGCCTTGTGTCGAGAGCTAGATGAGAAGATTGATACCAATCTCATGTTAAATATAAGGCTGCAGCCAGCAGCCAGTTAGCTTAGCTTAGCATATACAGCTAGCCTGGCTCTGTCCAAGGATAACAAAATCTACATACCTCCTCTCAAGCTCACTAATTAGCATGTTCTTGTTTGTTTGAGCTGTACAAAAATCAGGTGTGACAATGACAGGTTAAGATTTTAGAGGGAATTTATGTGCTGGACTAGTCCTGGTCAGGATGAAATAACATACATAATATCTCCGCTGGTTGCCTGGCAACCTCACAGTGATGAAAAGCCTTGTTACAGAGTCAGGCTAGCTGTTTTCAGTCTTCATGCTAAGCTAATCGCCTCAAGCATTTCTTTCATCAGTCATGCTGAAAAAATTAAACATGCTCTTGGGGTTTACTATCCATCTTCAGAGATAAATGCTTATCTCCTACTGAATATGCTGTTGGATGATGAAACCTTTGTGATTTTAACAAAATTGAACAATTATTTATTAGTTAGAACACAAAAATCTAGATCTCCCATAAAAAATGTATCGTACTGTAAAAAATGTAATGTACTTGTGTCCATGTTACTTGTCTTCTTCCTTGTCTATAATACCCACCGACATTCTCTCCTAATGTCTTTATTCTATCATTTCAACTGGGACGCTGTTATCTCTGCTGTCCCAAAGTTATCTCCAGTGTTTCACTCTGTCTGTCCTGCTGTTACTACAGCATCTCAACTCACCCATGGACTTTCCTCATTCTCTCGAGGAAAACTGGGGATGCTAGTCTAAGGATTATGAGGTGGTGTACATTAGAAATACAAATATTAAATAAGCAAAAAATATATCACCCATATCCAGACAGACTTAATGAAGTGAACACGACATATGGTTGAGCAAAGTGATTTTTCTTCATTCAGCTTCATCCCTTTTGACCTTGGACCGAATCTCAGCAGTTACTTTCAAAATAATTACAAAAATAAGATGTCGTAGCTTTAAAATATTATCCTTTAAGGCAAGCAGATAAAGAATTGGCTTCCTCCTTTTGGAGCATTTCTTCTCTCTTCCTGATGTTTCTGTAGCGCCGTCTGTCTCCTCCTCCATGACACTGTGGACACGCTCACAAGGTCAGCCTCTGCTAATGTGTTGCTCAGTGCACCACTGTTGGCTTGGAGATGGTTGTAAAAGTGCTGACAACATGACCTTCTCCTTGACTGATGATGGTCAAGTGATCCATTACTACGAGCTACTGGCTACGCTGCCTGCAGGCGTTTACCCTGTGGTTCTACGTGGATGCAGATGTGTTTTTGGATGGCCTAAGATTGATGGCGGTACAGTTTCAAAAAAAGGCCAAAATAATGTGTTTGTTGTTTTTAAGTTGCACACCAACAAGGGAAGAAAATATGCTTATAGGAATGAAAAGCTTAAGCTATAGAAGAGGGTGGAGCTATGGAGAGGTGAGAGGAGAGAGGGAGTAGGGGAATACAAATGAGAGGAGAGGAGGAGGGGGGTGGAAAGGAGAGAGAGGAGACGAGGGAGATGATGAGAATGAGACGAGAGAAGGAGGAGAAGGGAGGAGAGAGGACAAGGGAGTGGAGGAAAGAGGAAAAGGAGAGAGATAGCTGGGAAGACAAAGAGGAGGATACAGAGTGAGAGAGCATTTTAGAAAGAGAGAGCGGCGTAATCGGCGAAGCAGCAGTCTGAGTCTCGCCAGCGCATCCGTGACCTAGATTCTCTGCTTCTCCCTAGATCCGTCTCCCTCATGAATGTTTGATCACGCCTCCGACAATAGCAGTATTTACACCAAACGCTTTTTAAATTACAATACGGCTGCAGTGGAGGAGAGAAGTAGAGAGAAAAAAATCCATTCAAGGTGGAAGGAAAATGGCAGAGAAATTGATTTGACAATTCTCACCTCAGTGGAGAGGCAAGATTTGAGTCTCTTAAGACCAGACAGGGCTGATTGGTGCACAGTCGAGCTGTCTCGCGCACACACACACACACACACACACACACACACACACACACACACATATATATATATAAATGAGCATGTCTGACACATAGCCAGCGAAAAACAAAAATTGACCTCCACTCATGCATGTCCCCACTGCTGTTTGGGAATAAACGACAAGCAGACCAGACACAGACTGGCGCGCTGGTGAATTGGAAGTGAAGAAGAAGGATTTTAAATTTGCAACTTGGATCTTGGATCGCGCACCGTTCCTCATCAAGGTGTGGCTGCTATCACCACTCCTCCCCACCCTCACCATCCCCTCTCAGTCCACCAACCCCACTGCATCCCGAAACTATGGCAAGCCACATCTCAGTGCATCAGCCGTCGCCATGGCCAATGGTAAACCTCTGTCGTTGTTGCTATGGTAACCATTCTGGGAAGTTAAGCCTCTCCGACTGCCATGAGAGAGGTAGAGAAGAGCCATAGACACCAGACAACAAAATGGCGGCAAGATTAAACAGACAATTCTGGGCTAAGCCACATTTAACAAAGGATGCTGGGAAAGCACAAACCCACACATCATTTGTCTCTCTCTCTTTAACTCGCTCTCCTCACACATGCACATATGTGCATGGATACATAAACAGGCACACCAAAGGCACACACACACACACACACACACACACAACAGACACAGCAGCAGCAGTTAATCCCATCCCAGTAACCAGAGAGAACTGGTTCAGAGTCTGTAATCTCCAAAAAGCCCAGTTTTTGGAAGCTGTGTGACATCCGGCTCCAAGTAGAACATGACAGAGAGCCAGATAGTCGGGCCCAGTTTTTAAAATCGCCTGTTCAATATGACAAGGAAGAGCAATGTTTTAGACAAACAGCAACACAGTGACAAGCTAAGAGAATCCTGACAAAATCAAAAGGGGGAGAGGAGGTGCTGAAAAATACATGCTGACTAAGTGAGTTAATAACTTTGCAACCACATTTGCTATAATAGTTGTTTACTCACTTGTCCTTTAATCTTTATTAAAATGCCCCATTTAGAGCCAGTCCACATTTTGGACATTGTGAGCCAAAGAACAACTAAATTCAGTAGGTGTATGTAATCTTACATCGAAACTATTCACAAATCCTTCCCTAACTTGTCTGTTTTCTCTGCACCATGGGCCAGCGGTGCCGCACCCACCCCCTCTCTAGCTCTCTGGTGGAGGCCTCTTGCCCTCATCACCATAGTCTGGCTCGCTCCGTAGACCACATCATTCTGTCTGCCCCCTGCACCACAGTTGCCACGGAAACTCTGTGTGAGTGTTTGTGTTTGTGTGTGTGTGTGTGTGTGTGTGTGCGTGCGTGCTTGTGTGTGTGTGTGTGTGTGCGCAGTACTGCTGGAGGATTGGTTGCCGGGGGCCAGATGCTTTCCAATCAAACCTGTTACTGGGGTGTGGGAGCCCCCCCCCCATGAAAAACATGGCGATGGAGAAAGAGAGAGTGGAGGAGAGAGGGTGCTGCGTGTTGGGACAGACTGTGTTATCATGCCATGGTGATGCTTGGACAGTGTGGTGCACAGCATTAGGGCACACAGAGCCATATCACAGTACGTGTGTTCATATTGAATGCTGTCAATTTTATGGTGAAATTATATCTTTTTTATTTCTGATATCAGAGAAAATTTCAATTGACGGTGTTTGTTTGTTTTTTTGTTTTTTAACCCAGCATGCAGTATTGATCCAGTTCAGATGCTGGCTGAACGTGGCACTGACAAATGTGTTGGGCATATCAATACAAGACTGTTTTACCGCATTGAATCAAAGGTACATGTACAAAGATTCACAGATATCAGCAATGATGCTTTAAAAATAAGTCAGGTCCTTTGCATGTATTTACCACAGCACGTCTAATGTCCAATGTCACCATGACCACAGCAGACAACCCACTGGGGCTTCAGGTGCTCTACAGTTCAACAGCCCGACGGCTTCTTGTCTTTGACTCAAGATGGCGATGACGATGATCTCGGAGCCAAGCTGTGCTGCAGTGCTTTGGCAGGTGTCCAGGAGACCCGTTCTCCAACTGTTCGTGTGTCCAAGCTGTCAGAGACACACAGAGCTATGACTGAGTGATGGGCGCGCTCAGTAGGACGCCATGCTTCACGGGCCAGCGGGAGGAGAACTAGAGCAAGCCACTACAAGCTGCACAGGTTGAGGTATTGGGAGCCTGCTGGCAAAACTAATGCACCTGAACAAACCCAATGAGTGCACCGTGCTGATTGAACAGTAATGTCATTCATAACTGTAGCGTGATAATTAGACCGTTTTGTTTCACTTAATTATTATATAATAATATAATTGTTATTATATTATTCAGTCTGACACTGTGTAATCATAAGTTGAGTTTTTATTTCTGCAGACTAATCCGGTAGTTGTAAAGGCGTGTAGCGGATCATCTTCATTCAAACTGGACAAAAACTTTAAGTGTTTAAGATTATAAGCTGTACAGCCTTTTGGTGACTATATTTATCAAGACCTGTGTCAATCAGACCTGTGTCGGCATGGTAGCAACAACAACAACAACAACACATGGTTAACAGTCTTAGTTTGGTTGAGGTTTACTTGGTTAGGTTTAGGAAAAGTTCATGGTTTGGATTAAAATAACATATGGCTCGTAACACAGCTGTGTTTTTTAGGGATGATGCTCTCTATAAAGCGGTTAAAAAATACATTCCGACACATGCGTTGTAGTGTTGCGTGCAGATTTAAAAGTGAGATGGCTCACCTTTTTAATGGCTGCTTGTCTACTTCCGCATACAACATGTATTGTAAGTCAGCCAATGACAACTTGTATGGCTATGTTGATCACATGTGCGTTGTTCACTGTTTATCTATAAAGAAGCTTTGTTCTGTCTGACCGGAGGATAACTTGCCCATTCTTCATGCCGCCTACAAAGCTCTGATTGGTTGCACAGCTGTCAAAGAGCACAGCACCGGACCGATAGGAATCACTGAAAAAACTGAAGAACATGACAAGATTCAGAGGTCTCGAACCTAGCTAACAGAACTGAAAATGTTCTTTCTGTAGCCTCTGACCTGGTGGGGGCTCCGTCTCTTGTCTTCTCAATATGGCTGCATGATCCTTGCCACTCTTTCGCCATCTCACTTCCTGGCTTGCAGTTTATTTCAGGACATTTAGCATTCCAAAGCAGCTGCTACACTGCTGATGTTTGTCTTATCTGTAATATCCATTATTATCATCCTGTTTGGTGCTTTTTATGGTCACAATTCTTACATCCTGTGTGACAATGTGGAGCTTGTGATGCGCGCATCTCCAGCCAAGCGTCTGGATACCCCTCCAGGAGAAACTGTATAATGTCTGATTAACAGAGAGCCTTGAAGACTCAGATTAACTGAGTGGCTCCAGTCTGACTTTGTCACTGTGGGCCAGTAACAAAGACTGTCTGTCTGAGTCGATCGATGTGTGTGTCTGTCTCTTTCTCTTTGTGTCCCTCTTTTGTCTTCATCAGATCCACATTTGCTTACTATACTATAGGCGCTTTGCAGCCATCAATCTCTGCCTGTCTCCATTTCAGTCTTTTGTCTCTCTCTCTCTCATTCCCTTCCTTTCTTTGTCTCTCAAGTGCTGTCTCTCTCGGGCCTGCTGTCTTCAGATACCATATCTTCTTTTAATCTACTCCTGATTTACAGCAAAGCCGGCATCCCAGAGGAGCTCTTTAGATTGCTTGCAGAGGAGAATGGGATAAAGAGATAGAAATTGAGAGAATGAGGCTCAGATAGAGGGAGGAGATGCCATTTGCAATAAACGATGTCTTAATGAGATGACTTATGTCGTACAGAAGAAACCAAATTATTAAATGGCCCAAGAGAGATTCACGAGGAAAGCTAGAGATTGATCAATTCAGTGACATGTCATATTTCAACTTCCCATTCATGTTTAAACCTGACAGCCTCTTGAAAAAGCCGACATTATCAAACTGATGGATGCACGACACATAACATACATCTAACACACTTCATTTCGCATCCTCACGCCTTCTCCTCAGGTGAGATGACGCAGGAGATAATTGCATTATTTCTACGCATGTAGTCGCTCATGTTCGCTCCATCATAATCAGACACCCAGCACCATCTCTTACTCTCCTGACATTCAGGAAAAGGATGTTGCTAGGAGCAACCACAGGAGGACAGTAGCTCTGACGTGTCTCTGTAGCATCTCAACTTGTTATTAAACTGTTACATCCCGTTAGTCCTTGTCTGTGTTTCCAGTTTTATTTTGAAATTCTAACCTGTCTTGTCATTTCAATTCCTGCCCTGTCCCTCCTAGTCCTTGATTTTACACACCTGCTCCCATTACTCACCTGCCCCTGATTCCCTCAGCCAGCGGCGTCGTTGGGGGGGACACAGATACTCAGCACGTTTTTCCAAGAATAAAAAGAGATGAGAACGTCAGTGGTAAGTCAGTGTAGACAGATTCCCCCTGGCCGAACTGAGTAACGGAAGCCAAGCGAAAGCATGCTAGCTAGTAATTATTAACATGATTGTGAGCTACCACCAGCTATGACTAGCTAATTAGCTCTTATTTAGATAGTATTGTAGTTGTATTCTCCAATAACTGAATGATATTTGTTAAAGCTTAACATGTTATCCATTAAAACTAATACCAGTTGTGTAGCTATTTATAATAAAGCATCATAAATCTCATGACACAGGCAGGATCCAAAAATGTTAATACAGTTAATATAGGCAAAGGATGAAGGTGGAAACCAGAATCTGCACACAGTTTAGTATAATAAAATGTATAATAACACATTTTTAGGAAGTTATTTTAATCTCAAACATTTTGATTTCTATGTTAGGGGCCCACTAGGTTTTCTTTCAAGGGGCCCTAACATTCTGGCGATGGGTCTGCCTCAGCAGCCACTTCCCTACTTATACCAGTCCCCTGCCTTTGTTGTTGGTCGGTTCATACTGGTTGCCCTGTCCGTAGTTTCCGTGTTCCTGTCTTGCCCGTTGTAGGTTCCCTGTGCTTCTGTCTCTGATCCTGGACCTGGCAGGATGTTGCCTGTCTGCCTGCCTGCCTACCTGTATCTCACGTGAACTAATTTTGTGTTCAATAATCCATTGAACTGCTCCAGTCTCCCAGTGCTGTCTACATTTGAGTCCTTTCCCGGCTGCCTGGATTACTCACCGTAACAGAAACCTGTCTATATTTATAAAACTCACTCTGGAAGCTGGAGGACTCAGCTCTGGCACATTAGAGAGTGATGATAAAATCAACAAACACTCAGTGAATCTTCACAACAACAAAAAAACCAGTGGGCTGATAGAATCCTAAAACAGCCTATTTACTCTCATTGCTGCTAAGGAAAGTCCAATACTGCCGGTGGAAATTCTTTGACAGCTGCGTTTTCTGCTGGGCCAGTGGAGTAGCAGAGTAGCAGAGACACCAGCATGTTATTGCCATTTCTCTTCTGCCCTGGAGTCAGGTGTCAAATGTCTGTTCACTACGTGTGAGTCAGTGTGTTGAACAGAGGCAGGACTTGTCATAGCAGGGTGCCCGCGCAATCAACTGCGGCTATGGATGGCACATCAACGAGCCTCAAATCTCAAGATAGCCGGTGAATCTGTGATGTGACAACTCCAATAAGCTGGACACAAGGGAAGTGGCCACATTGATAAGTGTCAATCAGAAATGTCAGTGTGACAGGAGAAGTGGCCGGTACGCTCCTCGGGGACATGCAGAGTGTCACTTCTGCTTTTCAGGCTAATCTTTTTTCAGCAAATCATATTGTTGCCGGGCCACTAAACTGATCTCCACTCTGCTTCAACCTCTGGCTTGAAACTGTGTGTTCTGGCCCTTTGCTCTGAGCCAGGGAGTCAAGGAACACCAAATTAATTCTACGTGCTGAAGGATTAAATCGCCCAGCCTCTATCACACTAAAGCCCGTTGAAAAATGTGTTGCTTTCTTAGTACAGACAGCTGTCTCTGCACATTAAATACTGTATATGTTGTGTAAATATAAGGTGTAAATATACACACCCAAATGTACAGATGACACTCTAGACATGTCTTCCAAAAATATTGGACAGACTGTAGATTTAGGTATCTGAAATGTGTGTATTAAATTTCAAATAGGAACTGCAGATATTACAATTCAAAACTGTTGCTCAAAAACATGTTCCAATGCACATAATGTAACTGCGCCGTAGAAAAAAATACTGCAACAGCATTTGTTCGGCTCCTGTTTGGCATAAAACACAATTGGATCCAAACAACTAATAAGGTTAGTTTCTTTCATGTCAGGTTGATTGATGACCATCAATGTTTTTGATGATGTTGGACGTATCCCCGAGCATTAACATGCAAAACAAATGGGGCCTGCGTGTCTGCCAGGTCCTGGAGGAGAGACGACAAACCTGTTAGTGTACCCTAGAGTTTACGTGACCTCCGTCATCTGAGCAACTTGATCCTCGGGCAGCATGCAAAGAGTGTCAAAGGTGTCGGTAAACAAAAAAGGAGTATGGACAGGGGGAACCAATAAGCAGTCCGACTGTAGACTCATCAATCATTCTTAGAGGCCTCAGAGGAAATATTATAATGACGTACTCAGCTGTGACGTAGCGGGCTCCTGTCTGTCTGGTGTCAGATGCAAAAAACATGCTCAGTACACGTGTGTTGTATGTAATATTTACCTGTGGCACAAATATACACTAACAAACATATGATAGAACTTTTATGTAAATATGATGTTTAAATGTGACTGTAAATGTTGTAGAGGACAGTCTGTATAGATAGAATGAGGAGGATCAGGTAAGCCAATCGTTTCACTAAACAAGAACATCAATACACCCCAGAGAAATTCTCATTTTTTACACTATCTGCATATTGCAACTATGGTATGTTTAAGTTTAAAGACAGATTGTGAGTATGGCAAACAAGCTATAATGTCAGGCTTAGGCAACTACAAGACTTACGATGGTTAATTGCAGGTCTGCAGTGATAAGGAAGTGAAGGTCCAGTCCAGTATGCTAGAAATTACAGGTCACAGACCTGGTACGTGACTGGACATAGACCTTTATATTAACCCTAACCATGATCTGTCCCTAACCTTGAGTGTTTTTTGTTGCCTTTTACGCAGTATGATTTTGGGTGTTCTGAGACAAAAGTTGATACATCTTTGGTCGTCAGTCTGAAGCGGCTGTCCTATATAATACAACATGAAATCATCCAAAATACACCGGCCTCACGTTTCCTAAGCACCATCGTTAAATAACTTTTCGGGAACACTTTCACACAATCAAACATGCCCCAAGTTGACGTGATACAGTCTGAAGATTGTATTAGTCCCTACATGAACTTACATGATGGCTGTTAACCCAAACCATACCATAACCAGAAATTATTTGCCATGCTCAGTCTTGTCCTAACATTATCCATACTGTAGTTGCCATGTGCAGATATTGCAAAAGGAGAAAATATTTAAAACGTTGGCAAGGGACGTAAAGATATTTGGATGTAACTGGCACAGAAACATACAACATGAATGTAAATTCTAGGGATACCGGGAGGTCTCAGCATAGTATTTCTGCCGATGCCCCAAACAGCAAACAGCTTTGGCCCAAACAGCTCCAGTTTGTGTAATCTGATTGTAGTATAAAGGGCAGCACCTTGCAGATTTTTGACCACAAAATGGCTCAAATCAGTCTGTTTCCTGCTTAGACAATGATTTGCAGCTCTTGGCTACATCAGAGCCAGATCACAGCAGAAAGGTGCAGATGGTATTTCTTCTCGTCTGGCAGTCAGAACGGGCCAGAAATGTACTAACAAATTCTCAAAATGTTGGCCCGGAGCAAGCCCAGCAGCCAATCAGTGTAATCCAACCCAGTGGACGGCTATTACCAAGTGTTATTTGTTTTTCATTGCATCGTGTAATTACTCCCCTCCTCCCCAAAGAGACCCGGGGCCAAGGCAGCTGTGGCTGGGCGGAGAATCAGATAGATGGATGGATAGACTCATGGGTGTGACATTGGTGCTGTCAGATCTTGAGGTTTAGGGGAACAGTTGGTGAGGGGCTGGTGTTTACAGATGAGGGACTGAGGGAGTTGGGAATGGATGATGGAGGAATTAAAGGTGGGGCTGATTTGCTGTGAGGGAGTCTTCCTGTGCACTTTGGAGAGGACTCATTGCTAACGGTTGATAAAGCCATCCAAGTCACTCTCCGTGGGCCGTCCCGCCCGCTCATCCCAGCTGCGCCCGTCAGCCCACGAGCCAAGAAAAGGCTGGGGTGTGGTGAGCCTTCTGAGAATACAAAAACATTAACAGTATGAGACGGTCTGGCTCGAGTATCCCTGACACATTATTATTCTTTGTTTTATCAAAACAGCCCCGAGTAAAATCGCATCAAATAAATGTGCTCTGTCTGATGTGGGTGGATGTGTTCAGACTGATCGACTGGTTTGTGTCACCTATCCAGGATGCTTCAGAGCCTTGAATATGACTAGAGGACATCACACGCACACACACACACTCTGGCCAGAGCTGGTAAACAAACTAAAGGTCAACTGAGCTAATCAGTTGCACCATTCCAGCCACCTCACTTCAGTAATGAGATCATGGAGGTTCCCGGTGTAGAATGCCATGCTCAGTCAAGGCTGTTGACTGTGCTCTGTAGACGAAGAAACACCAGTTCAACTAGAAGCATGTCTACAGCTGGCTAATGTAACTGCAGATGAAATGCAGCCTGGACTCTTCTCTTCAACCAGCTGGAGGATTTCTCTCCTGTTGGGGGGGGATCCAGATAGCAGAGAAGTCCACAGCACATAAAACACAATGAGGACAGCTCTTTTCATCCAGAGACATGAGATAGGAGATAAGAGTCCTCTTTTCGTCATCCATTTGGGTGAACTATGTGAGTAGGAGGGTGACGGAGAGACAGAACGTAAGGGGGCTTGTAATGCAGTACACATGCAAGTGGTGGGATGTGGTCTTTACAAGCACATCAATCCATCATTTTTGGTCTGAGTGTGAAAAAATGCAGCTTCTTCCAACATCCCACATTCAATCCTGTGGCCTCCAGTGGCTCAGAGCCTAAAACAACATTTTTTTTTTCCACTGGATGTAAACACTTCCATATGTAGGTAGAGGATATTAAGGTGTGGACCTTTTTACAAGCAACCGCAATCCTCTAAAGCGTGGACGTCCAACAAAACATCTGCAATGATTCATAATCTTCATTATGCATGCAGTAACATACACATGGGGATGGATAGTTTGTAAGTGAAAAGATAGAGAAAGAGAGGGGTGCAGTAAAGGGGGGTGGGGGGTATTGCTGGAATGAAAATTGTCATGTCGACAAAAGTGAAATATCTGAGGCTTGGCTAGGGACCAGAGTTCGGGGTGTGGAGGTTTATTGTGATATTCTGCTTTGGGGCTACAGTGCTCCCTCTTTACTCTGGAGTGTCGAGTGGCTTGGATGTGAGGCCCAGGCCATTAAAGGGCTATAAGAAAAGAATACCTTGATTCTTTAGACTGGGAGTGTTGTGGCATAACACAAGGGATGCGACATGATGGTGGGCAGTGTTGCTTTGATGTTTTGTTAAGGGAATCGAAGCTTTTCGGTGGATATGAAGCTGTGGGGGTAAGGAAGAAGGATGCAGTTTGATCTGGTAACTGATGTCCATGATGGGTGTGTGCTTGAGCGGCAGGTCAGTGAATAGGACCGGGGAAATCCTGGGCCCTCCGATAACAGCTCATTAAGACTACATACACAATAAGCTAAATCTGAAGCACCCTTTTTGTCTTTGTTTTTGCTAAAATTCCTTTTTTGTTTTCATCCAAAATAGAGGTTTTTGAAAAAGGTCTCCAGAGTGGAGGAACGTCACCTCTAACCCTCTTTGCTATAAAGATATTTTCATAAACCTGTGATTAAAGTAAGACAACAATCATACTTTAGTAATTTGGCGAGCATGACTGTTCTGCTGTACAAAGGGGAGCATTTATGACCCACAATCAAACTACTCTTCTACGCTCATTCAGTTCTCTGACAAGTTCTCTGAAAAATGTGTTAAATAGAAGAAATGGTGAATTTGGCTGCATCCAAATACATGCGGAGAGCAGCTGTACGTTTCTGTCCCACTCCAGATGTTGGCTGTACATGCAGAAGATGTAATATAGCTGTTTTGCTATTGTTCAGAAGTTTCAGAGTGGGCAAAAATCTTTACTAAAACAACCTTACCATACAGCTTTCATATGGAAGTGGTGTTTTCTGATTTGGGCATCTTGGTGTGGATGACATATGTATAGGTATGTATATATGTGTAGGTATGTGGTACATACCTTTATTCCATAGCATGTTCCAGGGCCCCTGTTAAACTCTGTGGCTCAAAGTCCTTTTTAAACATATTCAAGAAAAGAAATGTGCTTTCAGAAAGTTCTGCATTGACGACCAAACTCAGATTTGAGTTAACAACTTGCTGCCATATTTGTTATTAATACCCAACAATGATCATTTGAGCAAAAGAGGGAGAGTCTGAGTGGATGTAACGGTGTGAGAACACGTGAGAGGCTGCGATTCCAGTCAAGCAAACAGATCCCTAAACCTTTGAGCTTACTGTATTTGTAGTGGAACAAATAATAAGAAAGTGGCGGTTTTGTCACTGATGTGGTAGTTTTTTGGAGTCAGCAGTCATTAGAGGAACTGCACCTTAAAGCACTTCTCAACTGACTTCAGTATTGAGCCTTGTGTTCGATTGGTGTGAATACGATTACACTTCACTTGTTTATCATTTATTAAACTCGCCAATGAAAAGCTCATGAATCCTTAAGGCAGGATGAAAGATTGTGCACTTCAAGGAAAGAGGTGGAAAATCTGAATGCAGAAATAATTTGTGAGTGATTATGACTTTGTGTGTGTGTGTGTGTGTGTGTGCATGTGTGTGGGGCTTGTAGGTAGGAGAGTTCACATGATTCTCAACCGGGTGTACTGGTACCACAGGAGTACGTCTGCAGTTCAACTCATTTGAAAAAATAGAAATGATCATTTGATTAAAAATATTTATGAACATACTGTAAAGTCATCAGTAACACCTGAACACCACGTTTTGCTAGTATGTGAAAACTAGTTAGCAAGCAAGCAGAGAAGTTGAAACAGCTTAAAATAATGGATAAATAGTTGAAATAGGTAGCTATAAGTAAGGGATGAATGGTTAAAATAGATAGTCAAAAGTGATAAATTGTTAAAATAGCTAAATGTAATGGGTAACTGGTTGAAAAAGTTATGGATCCGTGTTTAAAAGTAATGGATACATTGAGTAGTACATAATAGTTGGCTAAAGTAAGTAAAGGAATGGATGAATTGTTGAAATGTCCAGCTTCTGCTACTACAAGTTATAGTAGTACAAATGCAAACTTGACCAAACCAACCTAAACATTGACAGTTCAATTGCATAAAAAATACATTGTAACAATGTTATTTATTATGTTCTTATTAAACAATATTCCATTTAAATGAATTTGAATAAACAAGTTTATAACATGGTCTCGATAAGGATTTAAGCTGACAGCTGCGAGGGTACAGCTTATGAAAAAGGTCGGGAAACACTTATTTTGAGGATGCCCCCCCACATAATTTCTGTAGTCCCTACCCTACATACATATAAGAACATGCAAACAATACATGCATGCTAGAGTGCACTCATCACAGATATTCACTTTCCTCCAGTCCACCTTTTTAATTCCTTGGTGGAACATTTCCAGCAAGTAAAATCAAATCAGACATGCTGGAGGGCTGCTGGGGGGAGGAGGAAGAGAGTGACAGGAAAATGCAAAAAGAAAGG
Organism: Gadopsis marmoratus; assembly: GCA_036023855.1. NCBI lineage: Eukaryota > Metazoa > Chordata > Actinopteri > Centrarchiformes > Percichthyidae > Gadopsis > Gadopsis marmoratus. The sequence continues at coordinate 44,278 of JAVQJF010036749.1, forward strand.
TCGCATTTCACGCTGCAATCCATCATTTTTACAGTTGACATTGCAGACTTTGGGTTTTGCACATTTTAGCAGTGTGGAGTGGGTAGTAAAGGGGTGGGAGAGGTGCCAGGGGAGTGTGTGCGTGTGCATGTGTGTGCACGTGTGTGTGTGTGTGTGTGTGTGTGTGTGTGTGTGTGTGTGTGTGTGTGTGTGTGCGTGTGTGTGCACGTGTGTGTGTGTGTGTGTGTGTGTGTGCGTGTGTGTGTGAGTGTGTGTGTGTGTGTCACAGTGTGCAGTAGGGGAGTGTGCACTTGAGAAACTGGTCTGTTGAAAGAGGAGCCCTCGGCCTTGCTGTGGCCCCCATCATCCATCTGGTGATGTCACCTGCAAGTGTGTGTGTCCCTGCATATATCTGTTGGTGTGTGGAATTTCAGTCTATTAAGTGACCCTGCAGTAAAGCCTCTGGGAAGTAAAGAGGGTGGGTATGGGATGTCAGGTGGAAGGATGATGCTTCTCAGCTCTCCACGGCACCAAACCCATTTATGTCAGTATGTCAGTATTGTAGCACGAAGCACTCATTAAAGAGCAACCCCAACCATGTTCAGCAGGAACCTGAAACCTCTCAGAACATGGCGAGAGGAAAGGGGAGAAAAATAGGGAAAAGAGTGAAGGAGACATTTAAGGGCCCAAAGTGCCTGCGGTATCATTACCTTTCCATTTTACTTGATGAAACCCATTTGGCTGGATTAGTTTCACACTCTCAATGGGTCCCCGAGGTGAAGGGAGCCTTCAATCAGGACTGGCGATCTACAGTGGGCTGCAGACAGCCGGGTAATGAAGAGGAAGAAGAACCTCTGTGTACTGGCTCCACCTTTCTCCACAACAAATGGACGCTGCTTGTTTCTGCAGTCTAACGGAGGCGGGGCTTCATGCTTGGCAGGCGACAGATGTGTGTGTGTGTGTGTGTGTGTGTGTGTAGGTGTGTGCGTGCGTGCGTTCATGCGTGTGTGTGTGTGTGTGTGTGTGTGTGTGTGTGTGTGTGTGTGTGTAGGTGTGTGCGTGCGTGCATTCATGCGCGCGTGTGTGTGTGTGTGTGTGTGTGTGTGTGTGTGTGTTAATGAGAGAAAGTGTATCTGCACTGAGAGCCAGCCAAGTTGCCAGTCTGAATGAGAATGAAGGACAATGATTGGACTTGCCAAATTGGAGGGGATATTAAATCTAGGAAGCAAAACCACTTGATAATGAGTTTTTGTGACACTGTGTGTGAGAGAGTGCATGTATAAAACTGTGTGAGTGCACGTGTGAATGTGTGTGTGAGTGTTTGTGTTCACACCTGTGGGCTCTGTCATCTTTGCTCCTAATTGTCTGCAGCATAAATCAACAGTGGGTACGTTGCCTTGGCAGCCAGCGGTAGACGGGGTGCTTGTGATGGTAGCAGCTAGCTATTTCATTAACCTTTAAAGGACTTGGTATTTATTTTAGTAGCGGCACTATGAATATAAATTTGTCATTTTGAAAAGTGAAATGACCATGTAATAAAAAGTCGGTGGACCCTGCTCTCTCTCTCTCTCTCTCTCTACCAGTTTTTAGCCACACTATCTGTGTGGCAATGTCAGTCTGTTGGACAGTTTTACGCCCAAAACTTATATTATTACTTATTATATATAAATACTAGCATGCTAATATTCTGAACTAAGATTATAACCATGGTAGATGTCATTGTGAGCATATTAGCATGCTGACGTTAGCATTTAGCTCAAAGCACCACGGTGTCTAAACAGCCTCACAGAGCTGCTAGCATGGCTGTAGAAGTCTTGTTCTGAAATACAACACTACACACTTGCATACACATTTGTAACTGACCGCTAAGGTTGGATAGACACATGAGATGCCAGCCCTGCAGCAATTCATCTATATCTGTGCTTCTGAGTAAGCTATCCCTTTACAGTAATATCGATGGTTGGGTTTGGGCATGTAAGAAATGTTGTAACACAATGAGCAGGACTGCTTTACGGCAAAAAAGTACCTTGATTTGTCTGTGATTTGTTTAATTCATCAGGTTAGCCAAAAGCATGTGATTCTCAATTGTATTTCTAAAAAGAATATAATATATCACAATATATTTCCATGTTATGATAGATTTCATACATATTATTTACGTAGTACACATTCCTACCCTGATAAACTATTTTTTAGGCCCAGGCCCCAAAATGACCCACACTAACGTGGTTAATGTTCTCTTGTTCAATTACACTCATGATCCTAGTTTCTAAACTCAAAACAACAGAGTTAGTCGAATCATTTGAACAGGCACAAAAATGGTTGAAAAGTGTTTTTGTTCTCTCCTCTTTTATTGAAATAATTTGTATTTATCTTATTAATCTTACTGTTATGTTTTGTATGCACGCCTGTCACCAAACACCCAACTGTTGTGGCAGTGATACTGGGATCTCAAAATGCTTGACACACATACTGTAAAAGTGTGAGGCTTTTTGCTTTAAAACAGTGAATAGTTTGTCAAAGTTAAATAAGGATTCAACAAGATACTGTCCTTAATAAGATAACAACCCCCATTCCAGCATGTTTTCGGGCCGCTCCTTGTTTAATGTTCCCTGAGTAAACCAATAGCAAAGATTTGGGGATGAGTCTACAAACATACAACTATCTGGAAACAAAAGGGTTGAGAGACTTGCCTTGTGAGATGCTCTGCCAATGCAGTCACAAGTTGTTACAGTACACAAAGCTGCATGTGAAATGTTTATTGATTGTTGATCTGCTCAGCCATGGACGGAGGCTAGTCAACAACCACTGCATCCAGTACTGTCAAGGAGAAAGAGGGGAAAACAGAGAACACAGAAGGAGGGAGAAAAATTATAAAACACACCTGACTTTCATCGCTGAATGTGTAAAACTAAAAGTGTATTACCATGAAGATAAAAGTAGACATATTTACTAGGCTCTCTGCAGAGTTCTTTTATGCATGTATTCAATTCTTCTGTCTGGGAAGAACATCACCAGGAACAGATAAAAACAGCATTTGCAGTAGGGCCTCAAGGGCAACAAGGCTAACAGAGAAGGGTCTCTTTGTGTGGTGGGATCACGGACGTTTTAGCTGCGATAGGCCGGTTAAAACGCGCATCCTCCAGATGCCTCAGCAGTAAGTGAAGCCTCTGTAACCACTGGTAATTCAATTGTGCCACATGATTTCTGTGAGTAATCCACAAATGGGCACTCAGTGAAAACAGCTTGGTATTCAAGCCTAATGAGCCAGAGGTTCTAAGGAGGAGGGGATGGGGTGTGGAGAGGTGGGAGAGGGACTGGGGAGGAAAAGGCTGTAAGAGAGTGACACCGTACGGGCTGAAAGTGATGAAAAGAATGTGAAGGGTAGACAAAAAGAAGTACAAAAACAGAAGATTGACATCAATGCGGCCTGTGGAAGGAACCACAGCAATGGCCAGCACGTAGAACTAGACAAAGATCCAAATAACAAAACTTGCTGATGAAACTTTGGAATTGTTTTCATGGGTGTGATGCAACAGATTGGCATTGAAAATCTGAGCAGATGAGACACGCTCACTCCCCAGGCATGAGAACTGCCGAAAAGCATGTATGCGCACACACAGAGACACAGACACACACACACACACACACACACACACACACACACACACACTGTGACCACAGTCAGGTTTACGGCTCTGCAGATCTGGATTGTTTCAAGCTAAGCGAAGAAAGTCCTTTCTGAGGCAGCAAAGAGATGACACCCCCCCCCCTTCATGCTTCCTCTCCAGGCACATTCAGAGCCTGACGAGGGCTCTCATTCATATAATGGGGAGAAGAAACACAAAAATGGCCCGTGGAATCCCATGGAAATGTTGATAATCTTGGCTACTTCAAATGGGCCTCGATTGGTTCATTACTATTGATTTATAAACTCATCCAAAGACAGAAGTTTTTCCTCCAAAGGAGACAGAAATATGTGAAGGGAGGGAATCCTGACGCTGACTGAACTCATACAGTAGCTTTAAGGCTACATTGACAGGATTCCCAGTGACAATTCTTTCAAATACAAATTCACTTTCCAAGTGTTCGCTCCAGGGCTGTATGGAATAACACAGGGGGTAGAGGGTAGGGGGTGGGGGGATGCTAATTTGTACCCACTGTTACACAAAAAATGTGTGACTCAAAATGGACGAGAGGAGAGGAAAGAATGGCACAGTTTCCATAGTAACCATTTTCAAGTGGTTGTCGTCGCTCGCTCGCTCGCAGTTTTCTGTTGATTTGCTCTTTTTTTTATCCATTTCTCTGTTTCCTTTTGTTAGAATAATTCAGCCACCAACAGGTTTGGTAAAGAAGCGGCGCAAAAGCGGGAATTGGACTGCGTTCGTTAAAATTCTAACTGAAGAGACGAGAGGAGGATCAGGTGTGTTTAATTAAAGGATTTTGACAAATACAAACAAAGTCAAATACACATAAAACCCACGATTGGTTGACTCAAACTCAAAAAATCAGACACACACCTGGAAAGAAGCTTCCGGTGGCACGAATATGGCGGGGCAACATGGCCCGACTAAATCTAGACATGCGGCGGGAGACAACTATTCCTGCCCTATTTTTCATATTAATCTGCTGTGTTGGAGGATTTCTTGGCCCAGTGCACTGTGTAATCTTGTCGAGGGGCAGATGGCACGCTCACAGTGTCAATCGGATCCCCTGGATTGGGACGGTTGAGGAGTAGAGTTCTCCGGGGGCTGCCAGCCGCTGTGCCAGGATCAGCAGGTTTGGCTGACCAGTGGACACATCAGCAGCATGGAAACAGACAGCAGTCCTTTCACCTTTTCTCCAGGCTAAGCCCAGACCTAGATATGACTTTCAGCACAGGGGTTGAGATTGGACACAAGTGCAGACTAGGATTAGGATTAGCCTGGGATCCTATGTAACAGGCCTGTCTTGTTCCCTCTTCTTTCATACACAAACACACGCACACATCATACATTCTCCGTATCTCTTTTACACACATTTACACCGCTGTATTGCCGCTTGCTGCCTGCCTAAGGACAGGTGCAGTTTCCATTCCAGACAGAAGAGGAGATGACGTCTCGGTGGCCACTGCCATCATTTTGTGCTAACATAGAAGTTGTTGAGTTGCTGAGAAAGGATCTTAGGTACCGATATTTTCCAAATCTCAGCAGTGTGAAAAGAGATGAACGTGCACATGGAGGACTTTCCGGGGGGGTTTATTTGGAGCACCAGAGATGCTTTTAGTTAATTCAACAAGAAATCTTCAGCAATGCTAGCAACTCTGTGAAAGTGTACTTAGCTAAATGCTAAATGGCACAATGACCATGCTAACATGCTGATTAACAGGTACAATGTTAACTATGTTCACCATCTTAGTTTAGCATGTTAGCATGCTAACGTTTGTTAATTAGCACCAATCACAGCATGGGCATGTCATTCGTTTTGTAAATATTTGGTCATGAACGTTTGACCTGATGATGGCAGGCACTCAATGAAAAGTTAAGGGATCACCAAATTGATTAGAATTCACAATTGAGGGGGGCACTAATGTCTGAACCAAATTTCATGGTAATTCATACATTCATTCATTCATTCATTCATTCATTATCCATACTGCTTATCCCGAAGGGTCGCAGGGGGGGGCTGGAGCCTATCCCAGCTAACATTGGGCGAGAGGCAGGAAACACCCTGGACTGG